>JAXIVJ010000696.1:0-5000 GCA_036785665.1 Chirona hameri | reverse complement strand
GATGTGTGATGGGATGGTGACTGATGTGTAGTGGTAACTGATGTGTGATGGTGATTGATGTGTGATGGTGATTGATGTATGATGGTGACTCATGTGTGGTGGTGACTGATGTATGATGGTGACTGATGTGCGATGGTGACTGATGTGTGATGGTGACTGATGTGTGGTGGTGACTGATGTGTGGTGGTGACTGATGTGTGATGGTGACTGATGTGTGGGGATCAACAATCGTGTATGCTTAAGCTCAAAGTTGTTCATGCAACACCTAAAATGGGATTTTCACCATTGTATTTGGCTTGTCGAGACGAATCAATTGATGTAAGAGTTGATCTTGACCTATCATCAGGTTAGGCCAATTTTTGGATATTACCTAACTATGGCCTAAGGTCAGGTCTTTCCAGACCAGACCTGACCTATCAGGATGCTGGGCCTGCTCATTCGATCTTTCCAGACCGGCAGAGTGGCGGGAGGACTGGACGCTGCCCCCCCCCCCCCTATTAGCAGCATACTACGCTAACGTTCGGTCCATTCTTGAATATGGTTGCGTCATTTGGGGTGGGGCTGCAAAAAAAACATTTAAACCGACTGGACAGAGTCCAGCACAAATTTAGCATGTGGCTGGCTGCCCACTCACACACCAATCGGCCTTCCCACTCACTCTCATATCACGATCTGCTGAAGCTTTTCAAAATTAGCTGCCTGTCCCAAAGAAGGCTTCAGCACGACATTTGTTTCATTCAAAAAGTTATGTCAGGAAGAACGGATTCAGCCTTCCTACTTGGAAGCATCCCCATTCACGTGCCCCAGCGTCGAACTAGAGCTGCACAATCCCAACTCCTTCACGTTCAATCCACATGTGAAGCGCGAGTGGAAACTATTACACGTGGGCTGTTCGGGAGGGCCGTTTGGGAGTACAATGTATACCTGGCCAAATGTCCATCGGCAGACCCATTCGGGGCATCCTACCAAGTGTTTAGAGCTGGGGTAGTGAGATATTTTAAACAGTGTCCATTTTAATATCTGCGTATAGCTCTTACAATCGTTGTTTTATGTGTATTTTTAGGGTTGTGTTATGTGCTTTTATGTATATTTTCAAGTTTGTATTTTGATGTGATTTGTAGGTTTGTATTTCTATGTGTATGTTATTGATGTGATGTTTAATTAAAGTGTTTAACTTTGGACTTGAGCTGTAATTGGGTTATTTATTTATTTATTTATTTTACATCATGGGTCCGTCCCCGGAACATGGCCAGGGCCAACGGGTATTCTTGAACCCGAGTCAAAACAATACCAGCATGGGCACAATATGGGTAAAACTCTCACACAAGACACACACCATACAGAGGTCAAGGCTAATAACAGGACAGTTTAAAAACGAAGATAAAAGCCATACGAGTAGAAACAAAAATATATATATATAAGATCGCGGCGAATGAATGAAGACGAGCGAGTCAGGCAGGTGAGGAACTCAAGTGAAGTTTAAGAGAATGCTTGAACTGTGATACCGACATGGTCGAGAATTCGGGCGGTAGTGCATTGTAACGGTCGGCGGCACGATATGCGAACTGTCGCTTGCCGGCAGCCGTCCCGCGGATGCGAGGAAGGCTGAGTAAATGGTCTTGTCGAGTACTTCGTACGCGATCAGGCTGCTCTCGGTTCGTGTGAAATTTGCAAGCCAGTGACTCTGGTTCACCCATTGACCGGATCTTGTGCAGGAGAGTGAGGGTATGGTGGGTAAACATGTCATTGGAGTTCAACCAGCCCAGGTTCTCTGTCAGGTTGCAAACGACCTTAGCCTGCATGCTGGCGGCGCTTTTGTTGTACAATACGCCGACGACACTCAGGTTCTGGTATCCGGTCAAAAATCTGCTATTTCGGTCATGGTTGATGACATTGAAGCCTGTCTTGCTTCGCTCGACGCCTATTTTCTCGCTAATGGTCTTAAAGTGAACGAGTCAAAATTTCAGCTTATTCCCCTGGGCACTAGGCCAAACATGCGCAGCATGCCCTCGTTCACAGTTCAGTTTCGTGAAAAGACATTGGCTACCTGCAGTGAAGCCAGAAACCTCGGTGTCACGTTCGACCGATATCTATCTTGGGAACCGCATGTCACTCAGCTGTCTCGGAAGTGTGTCGGAGTCCTATCCGCCATCTCCCACATTCGTCATTATCTCCCCTCCAGCACTCTGACTACCATCGTATCCGCCCTGGTTTTCTCGCACGTCAGGTATTGTCTGTCGGTGTACGGAAATGGTTCCGCCAAGAACATGGCTGCAGTGCAAAAAATCATTAACTTTGCCGCCCGTGTCATCTCCGGTAAGAGGAAATACGACCACATCTCTGGCGTGCGGGAGAACCTGGGCTGGTTGAACTCCAATGACATGTTTACCCACCATACCCTCACTCTCCTGCACAAGATCCGGTCAATGGGTGAACCAGAGTCACTGGCTTGCAAATTTCACACGAACCGAGAGCAGCCTGATCGCGTACGAAGTACTCGACAAGACCATTTACTCAGCCTTCCTCGCATCCGCGGGACGGCTGCCGGCAAGCGACAGTTCGCACATCGTGCCGCCGACCGTTACAATGCACTACCGCCCGAATTCTCGACCATGTCGGTATCACAGTTCAAGCATTCTCTTAAACTTCACTTGAGTTCCTCACCTGCCTGACTCGCTCGTCTTCATTCATTCGCCGCGATCTTATATATATATTTTTGTTTCTACTCGTATGGCTTTTATCTTCGTTTTTAAACTGTCCTGTTATTAGCCTTGACCTCTGTATGGTGTGTGTCTTGTGTGAGAGTTCTACCCATATTGTGACCATGCTCGTATTGTTTTGACTCGGGTTCAAGAATAGCCCCGTTGGCCCTGGCCATGTTCCGGGGACGGACCCATGATGTAAAATAAATAAATAAATAAATAACCCAATTACAGCTCAAGTCCAAAGTTAAACACTTTAATTAAACATCACATCAATAACATACACATAGAAATACAAACCTAAAAATCACATCAAAATACAAACTTGAAAATATACATAAAAGCACATAACACAACCCTAAAAATACACATAAAACAACGATTGTAAGAGCTATACGCAGATATTAAAATGGACACTTTAAAATATCTCACTACCCCAGCTCTAAACACTTGGTAGGATGCCCCGAATGGGTCTGCCGATGGACATTTGGCCAGGTATACATTGTACTCCCAAACGGCCCTCCCGAACAGCCCACGTGTAATGGTTTCCACTCGCGCTTCACATGTGGATTGAACGTGAAGGAGTTGGGATTGTGCAGCTCTAGTTCGACGCTGGGGCACGTGCATGGGGATGCTTCCGAGTAGGAAGGCTGAATCCGTTCTTCCTGACATGACTTTTTGAATGAAACAAATGTCGTGCTGAAGCCTTCTTTGGGACAGGCAGCTAATTTTGAAAAGCTTCAGCAGATCGTGATATGAGAGTGAGTGGGAAGGCCGATTGGTGTGTGAGTGGGCAGCCAGCCACATGCTAAATTTGTGCTGGACTCTGTCCAGTCGGTTTAAATGTTTTTTTTTTGCAGCCCCACCCCAAATGACGCAACCGTATTCAAGAATGGACCGAACGTTAGCGTAGTATGCTGCTAATAGGGGGGGGGGGGGGGGGGCAGCGTCCAGTCCTCCCGCCACTCTGCCGGTCTGGAAAGATCGAATGAGCAGGCCCAGCATCCTGATAGGTCAGGTATGGTCTGGAAAGACCTGACCTTAGGCCATAGTTAGGTAATATCCAAAAATTGGCCTAACCTGATGACAGGTCAAGATCAACTCTTACATCAATTGATTCGTCTCGACAAGCCAAATACAATGGTGAAAATCCCATTGCTCTACCTTGATTTGGTAAATACTTATTGAAGAAAAGCCATATGTGACCTGGGGGGTCACTTGAGTTGACCTCGTAGAGGTCAAAGAACAGAAATGTGACATAGGGCTTTACATTTGGCACAAGAGTGGCGGATCTGGTAAAAACTGGACAGATTTTCCTATGGATTTATACGCGTTTTAATTTTTCCCCGTTGACTTATAATGGGGAGGTCACGAAATTGACCTGACCTTAGACCACCGATATAAAACAATGAGATATACGAATTGTAGATACTTATCACCTGATGACATCTTGTGAGTTTCAAACAGTTTGCTCAATTACTTTGGCTGTGGCACGACCGCAAACATGTCCGCTGGTGACCGCTGGCACGACCCCTGGTGACCTGACCTGAGATGACCCGAGGTCAACCATTTCACATAATGTGGGTAATTGGTGCCCAAACAGCTGTGCCAAATTTATCGGGGCTGCACGAGGCCGTTTTCCCGCAATTCCTTGGAAAACCGGAAGGGGGATCAACCCCCGGTAGTGCGCGTGTTAACCCTCGCCCGTGCAGCGTCCGATCAGTGCGTGACCGTGCAGGGGGGGGGGGGGGGGGGGGGGGGTACCCCGCTAGCGTTTCGCCCCTAATTGGGCTAGAGCGTCGATTCAAAGACGAGCGTGTTATTGTCACGAGAGGAAGCCATTGGTACCCGATTTTAAGGTCCTAGGTCATTAGGTGACCTCTGAGGTCATGTCAATGACCCAAATTCAACCAAATTGTAAATGCGTATAAATTAAATTTAATCGAGCTAGAATCGCGAATGAGCATATAATTATGCTAAATGGGTGCCAAATTTGAAATCAGCGTCACAAAATGTCCTAGAAACTGACAAATTCCAAAAAGGTCATGTCAGGTCATTTGAGGTCAGTGACCTTGGTTGACCTGTTGGGGCACATGACCCCACTGGAACATATAATTATGTAAAATAGATCCCATATTTGAAATCAGCGTCACAAAATGTCCCAGAAACTGAACAGAAGCCAAAAAAGTAAAATTGGGGCATCGGAGGTCAGTGCCCTCGGTTGACCTCTGAAAAGGTCAATCGAGGTCACAATATCAATGGAAACCACAACTGTCACCTGGAAACACCTGTGCATAT
>JAXIVJ010000695.1:90000-191874 GCA_036785665.1 Chirona hameri | reverse complement strand
CTACCTACCTACCTACCTACCTACCTACCTACCTACCTACTACCTACCTACCTACCTACCTACCTACCTACCTACCTACCTACCTACCTACCTACCTACTACCTACCTACCTACCTACCTACCTACCTACCTACCTACCTACCTACCTACCTACCTACTACCTACCTACCTACCTACCTACCTACCTACCTACCTACCTACCTAC
Organism: Chirona hameri; assembly: GCA_036785665.1. Lineage (NCBI taxonomy): Eukaryota > Metazoa > Arthropoda > Thecostraca > Balanomorpha > Balanidae > Chirona > Chirona hameri. The sequence goes on along the minus strand of JAXIVJ010000695.1, from coordinate 191,669 downwards.
CTACCTACCTACCTACCTACCTACCTACCTACCTACCCTACCTACCTACCTACCTACCTACCTACTACCTACCTACCTACCTACCTACCTACCTACCTACCTACCTACCTACCTACCTACCTACCTACCTACCTACCTACCTACATACCTACCTACCTACCTACCTACCTACCTACCTACCTACCTACCTACCTACCTACCTACCTACCTACCTACCTACCTACCTACCTACCTACCTACCTACCTACCTACCTACCTACCTACCTACCTACCTACCTACCTACCTACCTACCTACCTACCTACCTACCTACCTACCTACCTACCTACCTACCTACCTACCTACCTACCTACCTACCTACCTACCTACCTACCTACCTACCTACCTACCTACCTACCTACCTACCTACCTACCTACCTACCTACTACCTACCTACCCTACCTACTACCTACCTACTACCTACCTACCTACCTACCTACCTACCTACCTACCTACCTACCTACCTACCTACCTACCTACCTACCTACCTACCTACCTACCTACCTTACCTACCTACCTACCTACCTACCTACCTACCTACCTACCTACCTACCTACCTACCTACCTACCTACCTACCTACCTACCTACCTACCTACCTACCTACCTACCTACCTACCTACCTACTACCTACCTACCTACCTACCTACCTACCTACCTACCTACCTACCTACCTACCTACCTACCTACCTACCTACCTACCTACCCTACACCTACCTACCTACCTACCTACCTACCTACCTACCTACCTACCTACCTACATACATACATACATACATACATACATACATACATACATACATACATACATACATACATACATACATACGTCGACGTAAACAGGCCAGGCGTAAAGCGGCCAGAACTTAATGCGCACCCTGTATAGGTAACTTAATTAACAAAACAAAAACATTTGCTGGGGTAACATTTTTGTGTGTAATAAAATGTTTTTTTTGTGTGTGAATTCGGTCATCAGGCACAAGATACCCAAAATATATTAATAGCACGACATTTACATGCTTTTCAATGACTTGCACATCACATAACATGCATCTACGTCAGAGCTGTCGCACCAGAGTTCGGGTCAATTACAGTTGTCTTGTGCGGCTATTTTGCAATACTTCAGGTCGTGATGTTTATGATAAAAATGCGTAGAATCTCCGCAAGACAATCGTGAATGCATCAGACAGCATCTTATGCAAGCTCATATTGATGTAAGACATCTGAATCCCAGGGAAAGTAGATACACAATTATGTCGCGCTAAATGCCGCTGCCCGCCCAATACCTCCGTGCAAACTCTGCGCTGCGGTGCTGCCTGTATTCCGGGACCGCCTCACACACACACCGACTCCTTGCTCGCCCGCTCCCTCCCTCCCATCGGCCCCGATAACCCTCCCGGCGGTCGGGCCTGCGCCATACATATTTACGTCAGAGGTTGGGGCCCACTTCATAAATAATCTACGCTAAATTAACGCAGCGTGTCGCGGCGGTGGTTAGCACGCTCAAGCCGGGCGACCCGAGGTGTTATGCGGCACAGCCTACATGGCCAGAATGTGCTAGGCGGCACAGTATACCGGCTTAGGCAGCATCCCACCCTCCTTACATTGAAGCCAGGGGGCAGCGATATATTTGCCGGCAACTGTACCTCAAGATACACTTGTGTGGCTGATCTCCTAAATTGTTTAATGATGATGAAATTGAGAAAGCCAAAAGTCTACTCTGCCCTCATGTAGCGGACTCCGTCAAAGCTGGAAACCGAAGAGGCAAAAAAAAACCAGCTTAACATCCAGGATATATATAAGATGACTCTGGAATTCAACAGAGGTGAATAACCGACTTTTGTCGCCTTGAATCTTGCCAAGCTACCGCCTGTATCTATTGACTGCATTGACGTCGGCGCGCTGATGCGCAAACAGCAAGTAATGGAGATCGAAATGGCTCAGGTTAAGTCTATGATTGATGACAAGCGGAAAGTTGAAACTGCCTTGTCTGCTAATTCAGCAGGTAGCAGGGCCAATTCTCTGCGGGAACCGGATGTTCCCTCGGGGCGGGAGAGTTCTGACTCAGCGGAATCAAGCGCGTCGGCTCGTCTGGCAGTCAAGCCTCAGGCCAGTCAGTCTGCGCACGGTAAAGGCGGAAGGGGCCAGCAGCATCGACACGAGGATGATGGTGATGCGGCAGCGTCGTATGCAGCAGTAGGTGCGGCATCTATATCATCGAGAGAGGACAACTGGAGTGTAGCGAATAAAGCGACACGAGGCAAGACTCCAGCCGACAAAACAGCAGCCAAAGCAGGTGCTACGAACAAGAGCATTGTTGGGCTTCAAAAGTAAAATTCGATAAGAGTTATAAAGTCAGTTAACCCGCGCGGCGCTGGGGTCTCCATCCGAACGTGCGGTGCTGGGGGGGGGGGGGGGGGGTAAATTTTACCCCCCTCGTATCTTCCCAACCAATAACCGCAGCGAGACGCGCAAGGCGGCGATCGAAAGCACTCAGTGAGAAGAATCTAACGCATGCCCGAAATTATTAACATAAGGTCACATGTCAGGTCGGTCAGGTCAAGTGTCAAAATTTCAGTATTTGGGTTTTTGGGCTATACTTTCCATCCAAAGCCTTGTATTGCAACTATTATCTCACAAAGTGCTCCCAAATGTATAATGCATCTCCCGCATAAGTAGAAGTGCAATTTTAAGCAAAGGTCAAGGTCAAGGTCAGGTCACAAAAGGTCACAGGTCTACGAAAGCCATGCGACACATGTTGTATGGGTTATTTTACACGTATAATTCGATAGAAGCAGCATTTTCACAGCCTGACACCATATAATCGCCCTCAGGTCAAGGTCAGGTCACAAATAAGGTCAAAATTTGAAAATGATTCATCTAAATAAACATTGCATGTTTCTAGACTAGTTTTGTCTTAGAAATACAGTGGTGGCATTTATTTGTCTGTATCTGGTCAGTAAAAGCCAAAAAACGCATTTGTAAAAAAAATGACGTCATGAGTTACTTATTCTTAGAGAGCCATAAGTCAGTCAAAAATAAAGAAATTGCTTTGAAATTTGGTTTGAACATCGTTCATACTCGGCTCTCTAATATATCTTCCGGTTTTTTAAAAAATTTCAACAAAAAAAACTTTTGTGGAAATTCTTCCCCAAAAATCAGTTTTTTGCATTTTTGGGAGTCAAAAACCCAAAATTTTGAAGATCTGAGATAGCCATGTTAAAGACAATGTTATTTACTTTCTTTTGACGCCTTTTATTTGCGATTTGAATCAACATGCTGTTTTCTACGATTTTGCAAACATTTAACGTTTTTTCACCAAAAATGACATGACATGACGTCACTAAAACGTAATTATCTCCTCAAAATTTTCACTAATTTCAACAAAATTATAACACAAGATGTATAATTAATGCACCATAAGGTACCACAAGTTTCACTTCGATATCTGTCATAGTTTTCAAGTTATGGAGAAAATTCGGGTGGGGGGGTAAAGTTTACCCCCCAGCGCCGCGCGGGTTAAGCGTTTTTCGATGTTTGTGTCCCGGCTCCCTTTCGCCACAGAGGCTAAACCCATTGAAGGGTATGCGAACGAACAAGTTGGGGTAACAGAGGTCGTGGCGACAAGACTGAACACGAGGTTCGACTCATGAGTCATATCGGTTGGATTTAACCAACCCGTCTGTCAGCGATGTGCTGAACCCGGAAATATGGGCGAAGGGTCTCCTGGTTGGGCGGTTCATCGTCAAAAGATCTGATCCCGTCATGCCTGAAGCGTCGAGACCGGTGATTGTATGCTGATGCATTATGCTGTTACATTGACCATCTGTATGCTGTGTCTTGCTTTACCCAAAATTGTATGAGGATAAGTTAAAATAACTGTCAATCATCTAAACGTAACGCTGGAGCAATTCAATTGATATGTTATAATTCTGACAATTTTCCTGCAAGAGCATTGGCTAATGTATATAATATTGTTATATTACTAATTTGTTCATATTTCACCTAGCATTATTTAATGCTGTCTCTAGGTGTTCGGGACGCGTTCACGCTCCATTTCAAACCATTCTGATTCATTCAGGTACCTTTGATGGCCACGAGGGGGCTCCGCAATCGATGCGGGGTCAGCCTGTTACATAATTTGACCTGACCTGACCTGTGCAAGTGACCGGAGGTAACGATGGTGTGTGTTACTAGATACGCAAGGCATACCTTAGTGTTGTGTATCTTATCCGGTGTCTCTATCTGCAATGGTATTCGTTCTGTGGCCCTCTGAGTGGAAACAATCGTGATAATTTGTCAAATTCAGATCATTGACCTGACCTGCCAGGTCAACTGTGTACCAAAATACATACAACTAGGTATCATTGGAGAACTCAAAGGATCAGCAACACACTGTTTTTACCGCATCGGTCTACCTTTCTTACTTTTCATACGGCTAGGGGTCATCGGTTCGGCCTCACCAAAATGGAGAGGTCGCCGACGGGCCTCGAACATGCGATTTTAAAATCGTCGCGCGATAAAAGTGTTAAGAGCTAACTAAAATCCAACACCACCACTGCACTCAACACACCTGAGTACATTAGGATCCATCTGTCTTGGAGCTTTATCTTGCAATATTGTATTTTCACCCCACCCTACCCCCAGTCTTCTGCTGAGACCCCAGTCAATGCCGGGTTAAGTCTGCAATGGAGCCTCGAATGGGGTTAAAGTATGAACGGTTCTTCCACAATGACGTCAACACAAATCACAATGGCCCGTTCGCTCTGTCAGCATGTGTTGTCAGCCGAGAGTGCTATTACTTCACGCCAGCTGATGCGGTTGTCTACAGAAATGGCGCATTAAATACGATTACCTCTTTTCAAAATAATATAATTGATCGTACTTATAGTCGTTCTGTACATCATTTAAAAGGAATGTATTGCCTTTTTAAGACCGCTTCGTAATCAATCCTTAATAAATTCCACACATTGCTATCACTATTTTGGAAAAAGTTTGGCGACGTAGTTTGCCGACGCATTTAGTTCCCCGACATTTTGTCTCTCCCCTTTAAAATTAGTAGGATCAAAATATCCAAGTCCACGTGTACTCTTAAAATGGGATCATATTAGGGATGGCTGAAATTTACTAGGGACAATCAGGGCTAATACAAACCTCCATCCTGGCAACGGCGTCGGCGACAAGCCGTTGACCCAGGATTCCAAAAGTGGCGACCAGAGCCACACGAGAAAATATCAGATCAAAATGTATTTGAACTCAATTATAGTCCCACAAGTCGGACTCGAACAATGTTGATAAAGTGGCAGCTCTAGTACCTATGCCACTGTATGGGACACTTTTTTTTTATCCAATCAGAATATGAAGAGAGGTGTTTTTTTCCAGATCAGATACCAGATAGTGTATTAAACAATGGGTCCACAACATGCATGGCTTTTCACCTTTGCGAGTCAGTACACTAAAACATATAATGGATACACTATAATCACCCGAGTGCCAGCCGGCCAGAAACACGCTTCAAGCCATAAGCAAAGAGATAATGTTAAAATAGCGCATATCGCGTTGGGCAGCTCAGTCTACGTCTGACGCAGAATATACTCGCGCAGGCGCTGCCGGAATCCAGCGTGGTGGGTCGCAATTGGTAGTTGGTTGTAATCCTGCACAGCACCGTAACACAGCCTGCGTCGTCCGGCTTCAGTTCTAATACGCGGCAGTGTGATATCACCAGCTCGTCTGGTATTGTGGTCGTGTTTCTGGTTGGCAGCCAGTCCAAAGGTAGCCATTAAAGCCTCTGGCTGGTCTGTCATCACGTCATGTACAGCACACAATCGATGGTACCTAACGAGTTCTCTGGCATCGAACCACCTGAGGTCACGGAACGCATCCGTCACATGCTCACGTTTGCGCCTACCGCATACAACACGAGCACAAAAATTCAGAATCTTCTGCACTCGGTGAAGCTGGGTCTCGCCACACGTTCCATATACAGATATACAGTAGCGGACAATCGACACCGCAAGCGACTGCACGATGGGCTTCAGTGCGGATCGAGGTATGACATGTCGGGCGTGACTCAGTGCGATCAGGGCACCGTTACATCGCTGTGTAAGCCGATCTATGTGGGCCTGGTAGTTAAGATGGCGGTCCATTTCGAGTCCTAGGTTCCTCACCACGTTACTTTCAGTTACTTTCAGTTTTCATGATTTTTCCAGTGCAAAACGGGTTTCCTCTTCTAGTACGGACGAACGGTCCAATGCTCACAAAAACAACTGTCTACTACGAACCCTTTTCTACTACAGGCGGCAGTTGGCATAGGATGGCGCTTTTCTGGCGACCACAGTGTTAAACCAATGGCATACCAGGGGCCCGAAAACGCCAACGGACGGCGACCGGTGGTCGCCGTGGTCGTCGCCCGAACGTAGCAGCAGTTGTATATTTTGAACTACATATGGCAGCTGGCAGGCAGCTGCCATATGGCGTCTGCGCCAGCTCGGTTGGCGGTTGGCTTCATTCTTTGTGATGTGTGGAGTCGACGGTTTTGAAAGCTGATTCCGTTTTTTTTTAACTTGATTTGGTTGTATAAGTTATTCCCGGAGAGCCAATTCGCTTCTGGAGGACGGTGGACCAGGTGGATAGTATGTATGTATTAACGTAAACAGACCGTTCCACACTACAGGGTTATTCTTCGGTCTTCCATACATGAACATACAAATGAGTGAGCTAAAACAGTAAAAAGTGAGCTAAAACAGTTTGCCCTGTTTTGCCGACATCGTACAATTATTGAGCAAGTGTAAAATCTAATGGGCGACACTGCATTCAGAACACACTGAGATTAAATATGCGCATTGTATGAATGGCTAGCCCTATACAAGAATGTGCGCTTTCCGTGATTGTTTCTAGGTCGAGGCAAGGCTAGATGTTTCGATTGTCGGGTATCACGCTCCAGTATTTCGTAGTTGAACTGGATGCGCGACGCCAACGACGAAGGTTTCGCTCTAGTTATAACCTTATGCAACATGCACAAGTCAGAGTATTTTACTAAATCTAACGCATTTAGCCAACCTAATTCACGCAATACATCAGAGATGTGGTCGTATTTCCTGCGTCCTGATATGACTCGTGCGGCAAAATTTAAGATTTTTTGGATGTTCTTAAGAGACGTCACACTGGCACTGCCATACACTAGTACACAGTATCTCACATGTGATAGCACCAGACAATCGACAATGCGCGGCAACACTTCAGCGGGCAAGGCATGCTTTACATGGCTTAATCCGATCAAAATTCCAAAGCAGCGATCAGTGATGTTTTTTATATGATATTCCCATGACAATGTTTCATCCATCACCACTCCTAAATTTTTGACTTTGTTGGAACATTGAATTTGCTCTCCCATAAAATAAAATAATGGGGGCTGCGCAATACGCTTTAACTGCCTCCTGTCTCCACACAAAATAAATTCAGTTTTTGCCGCATTAACCTTCATGCCATGTTGTTAGAACCACGTTGACATCGTTACTAGCAACTCTTCCATGCTCCTTTGTAGTTCCCCAATTTGATCTCGAGGGCCTGTGACAGCGAGCTGTGTGTCATCGGCATAACGCACCGATGTGACCTTGAAGCCATTGATTTTAGCTGGAATGTGGCATGCGAGATCGTTGCTAGCAATGTTGTACAGTAATGGGCCGAGACAAGTACCCTGGAAAGTCCCAATTGTGATAGGAAGTGGCTTTGAAAAACTTTCCCCACACACTGGGGACCCGTTGTACGTGTCCGTGTAGGTAGCTTTTAAACCAGCCTGATGAAATTTGCAACAATTCTAATTTATTAATGAGCGTTTTGTGATCAATAACATCGAAGCAGCGACTCAAATCAATGAGAACCAATATGGAAATTTGGGATCGATCCATGCCCCTGAGAATTTCGTCAGTCATTGTCAATAGGGCGGTACATGTCGAATGTTGCGGCAAGAAACCATGTTGATCTTCGCTCAATAGATTTTGGCTCTGGAGGTAGCTTGTCAACTGTTTTTGTACTAACTTTTCTACTACTTTGCATATACCAGGAACTTTCGTGATAGGTCTAAAATTTGATGCTTTAGATGGATCGTCTCTTTTAAATAGAGGAATGACGGTCGCCCTTTTCCAGGCAGAGGGCACGGTTTCAGAGACAAAGCTAGTGTTAATGATACGTAAAAGGTAGCGTCCAATTGCATCAAATGTCAGTTTTAAAATTTGGATTGGGACGTCGCCTTCTATTGAAGAGTCTTTGTTGGGCAGTGAAAATAAAGCACACCTTAGTTCAGTCAACGTGACTGGTGATAGCACAGAAATGTAAGCCAACAGCTGCCCCCTCGCGTCGCTCCTCAGTTTTCTAGTGTTTTCGCGCGATTTCAAGTTTCGGCCACCTGCAAGATTTTCCTGGTATTCGCAATAAGTGTTTTCGGACCGACCGAAGTGATTTTCGTGCCTCTTTCTTTCGTGTTTAATATTGTTTTCCTCATTTAGTATTTTCAATAATTGGCCATGGGCCTCGCCCGTCGAAACTCCTTTCTACCGTTTCTGGAAAAGGCTACCACCGCCGTCTCCACCAATCGCAAGGCTGCGCCTACCATCTCAAGTCTACCGTCGGCGTCGACAGCAGCCCGCGCGCCGGACAGGGGAACTTTGTCCACATGGCCGACCCTCCTACCGCCATCAATCACTCGCCACCCGGCGCCCACCCGGGCAGTGGCGGCGTAAGGCGGCACCGCAGGGGAGAAGAGCCGGCCACCGCGTCCAGGCACGTCGTCGTCACGCCATCGATGATGAACATCAACGACGCCTGAACCAAGCCCGCGCTCTGATCCCCCTCACAGGCCCTGAATCCGCCTCTGGAACAGGGATCATGATCTCCAGTCGCCGGATCACGCCCATGGGGCGAGAACCGGCGGCTAATGGGAGGTCAGAGGGGACCTATGGAGGTCAGAGGTGGGCCCCTGGAGGCCAGGGGGTCCTTTGGAGGTCAGAAAGGCCCCTGAAGGCCAGAGGGGGTCCTATGGAGGTCAAAGGCCCCTTTTCAAATGGAGGCCCCTCTCAAATGGAGGCCCCCTAAATTTCGACTTGCCCCCCCCCCCTGACAAAAATCCGTGGCGCCGCCCCTGATGGGTGGTGGGTGATCTTGGGCCACATAGAGCTGCAGACCACTGCACAAAATGTTGAGCAAATACAGGTGAGACAACCACAATGTGTTTTGGATGGCAACATGTGGATGATTGTAATCGTGAAAGCGCGAGTTGTTGAAAAAGAGAGTTCGGATTGAAATATAATGCCTAAGACAATATCCAATAAAGCGCTGCCACAAAATTCTACCGCCTACACGGCAACCAGCTCACATGGGACAAATTTGGACGGCGACCAACCAATGGTTTGTATTACCCCTGGGGGGTGGCTGGGGACAATGTTCCTAGTGTCCCCAGTGGTGGTGACGCCCATGTTACTCACGGTGAGTCGTCCTCCTTGCTGAATATATGCATACCTGTCGCTGAATACAAATGACTCGGTCTAATATTCCATTCAGGATCAATCAAGTGTAGATCCTGATCCAATCGGAAGTCATGAATGTGTGCCAAAGCAGGATTTGTTCAGTGCAATGAATCATGGATTCTTTATAATGTAAAATGCCACTCCAATACGGTATGAGCTCAGAGACCTCATCACTCAAGGCTGTTGCCCACTGATGGTTAGTAGCAGGGGTGTGGTTTCCTATCTCTTTGTGGGTGCCAGGGCACCCACAAAGCTGAAACGGGCACCCACAATAGTCTTTCGGCACCCACAATCATGAACATGTTTCAAAATGCATAAAAGTAAAATAAATCAGATACATTTTTAAGGTCAGGATTTCGCTGATCGCCAGATGTCACTACTTAAACGACTGAACAGAAGGTTTTTACGCCAAGCAATAGTTTGAAATCTTCGCAGCCGTCATGATCTTACCTTTCCTTTCAGTAAGTTACAGAATATTGTTTTTTATTATTGTTTATTTAGAACATATGAGCAACAGGAGCATGCTCCCAATAAAAGCTCAAGTCAACATATATAATCAGCAAAGAGCACATATACATAAACACATACACAAATATACATATAAATACACAAGTATAAAAAATGGGAACGAAGTTGAAAAACAATGAGGTGCTAAAGGATCGGATAAAAACAATGCATGATAGTTTCCAGAGCAGTATAAAGTATGTAAAGTATGTAATACATTTTATCACGGCACTAGCTGTCAAGAAACTGAACATTTGTGTTGATTAATTTTCAAATTAATTATTTCATGCTGAAATGTGTTCGATGCATATGTATTTAGTTCAGTTTCCATAACTCTCTTCAAGCCTGTTTTTCTGCTTCTTGAAAAACTTGCATTTGAAACAAAGCAAATGAAAATGAAGTGCATATATTATAATTTTGGAAGCCGGAAGCGTATCAGGATAAATGGAAGTTTCAATTGTAGTTGTTCTATCAAGTGGGTTTTATAACGGACAAACGCACATCTTTTTAGTTACGGAATGCTGAACAAAATCGATAAAATATTAATAAACGACGTTGTTATTTTGTGATAAGTCCTCGTCCAGTTAGGCCTCCAAAGTACGTACTAGGGAGTAAGTAAAACTAAAACAGGTAGGGAGACGGGGGGAAACGCTCGAAAGCTCAGAGCGAGACAAATTGAAGTTACTTCGGCCATTTTTGCTTCAGGTGAATATTGAGGCCACGGGAAGTCATGAAAAGGCAAATGTTCAAACTTTAGGACTTGGCTCCAAAAAGCTGAATATCTCGGGAACTATGATAGCTAGGAACAAAAAAAAAACAAAACAATCGGAAGCTCGCGAAAACAAAATAAAATAAACATGCAAAATTTTAGCTCAGGTCCGAGATAAACGAATTTTCGTCCATAACTTTTGTTCGGGCTCCATAGGTCATCAAATGTCAAAAAGGCTGTTTTTGCAAAAAGTTTTTCGTCCATAACTTTTGTACCACATAGGACAGTATTTGCAGGGTCACCGTGTTCGTCTCGTCAAGGCGCATTTACAAATATTAATGATGACCGGGTTAGGTCACCTTCAAAGTTAGACTTCAGGTCAAGGTCATGAGGTGACCCAAGAACGTCATGTTGCATATTGGTAGACGTCAGAGGCGTAGTCAGGTGGATGCAAATGGTGATCCTGCACCCGGAAGATTTTGCCGTGCTCCCTATGCCCGGCTGCAACCACACGGCCTGGCGGCCGTCAATTTATGTTGTTGTAAAATACCATGAGAGAAGCGGATCCAAAGCCCTCACACAATACAAGGACCATCCTAGTCTGTCAGAGAGCCCTATGATAAGGAGGAAGAACCCTTTCGAGGGCCCTCTCAGGCCTGGCATGGGCCCTCTCAGGCCTGGCATGGGCCCTCTCAAACCTGGTATGGGCCCTCTCAGGCCTGGAATGGGCCCTCTCAGACCTGGCATGGGCCCTCTCCAGGGGCGTAGCCAGGGGGGGGGGGGCAATTTCACTCTCTCCCCCGAAGGTCCGTACGTGCCCCCTTTGGTCGAAAAATAATGATTTTTAGATTTGTTAAAGGAAACAATGTTTAAAATATGCCCCTCTAAGGATATAGTGGGCCAAATCCGGATTTTTTTTTTTTGGGGGGGGGGGGGGAGGGGTAACTTATGCCCCCTGAGCAAAAATTGCACCTCCTGGAGTGAATCCTGGCTACGCCACTGGTAGGCGTACCTTGACGTAACAAACACAGTGCTCACGGTTTCACCTCTCTATCGTTATTCTATCAAGATTCATTGACAAATAGGTGTCGGTAACCTCAGATGAACTTAGCTGACCCTGTAGAGGTTACTGATTAAAAATTCCGCCTGGGTCATCAAGAATGACCCATAATAAAATGATCTAGAAGGAATTGGGCTGATCTGAAGCGTGTCCTCTGAAAAGGACATGTGTTATTTTCCTATTTACTTGTAATGGGAAAGGTCACGACCTTGACCCGACCTTAGATCACCGATGTACAAAATCTGAGGTAAACTAATTGTAGGCACATACCACATTATGAAATCATGTGAGCTTTAAAGTGTTCCGTCAAACACTGTAGCTGTGGCACGACCGCAAACTTTTTTTGAAGGTGGGGCACTTGACTTGACCTGGTTGGTGACCTGGCCTGAGATGACCTCAGGTCATAGGCGTACACAGGGGGGGGGGGGACACGGGACCCCCCCCCCCCCGAAGGTCTGTACGTGCCCCCTTTGGTCTATTTTTTTATCAGAGAAAAATGGTGAAAATATGCCCTTTTAAAAATATAGTAGGCCAAATCCGGTGAGTTGTTTTTGGTGGGGGTACTTAATGGCCCCCTGATACAAAATTTCCCTCCTTGAGTGAATCCTGGGTACGCTACTGCCTCAGGTTAAACAAAAAATCCAGAAAGGTTGCGCAAATATTGGGTGGATAAGGAGCGCGCGAAAATGGTGACGCTCCGCGTCGCCGTTTTTTTTAGTTATATCCGAAAACACAACTCGGGGGTGGGGGGTTTAAACACCTAACTGCATAGTGCAGGTTAAAATAGCATGTATCTGTTTCGTGCGTTTAAAAAGGCATTAAGGTCAATAAATCAAAATATATTTTATATGCATCAAAAATGTATTGATACTTCGAATATTGTAGTTTTGAGGAATGGCACGGGTCTCTGACACCTTTTTATGCGTTTCAAACATAAAGCTTGCTGCCTGCGATATAATTTTTCGTTCGCCGCGTATTTAATATTCTTAAGATTTTAGACCTTGAAATCAACAACATAAATTATTTGAATGCTGCCACTTAAAATCAACAAATAAAATATAAATACTTCACTTGGATATTGATGCTTCCGTTCGTCTTACCGGCGCACTGCAAGGGGTTTGCGCCGAACACGAACTGCAGGGGGGGTTGATTTCCGCCCACCGTGAGATCTCGAAAACTACGCTAAGTAGCGACAAGCGGAAAACGGAGTTTGATAGCTTTATACAAGTTCTATCGAAAGTATTTCAGTACTTTTTTAAGTCAGGTCAAAATTCAGGTCACCAGAGTTCATCAAAAGTCAAATTTTCCAGTTTTTCCTGTTTTTGGACTTCGCTCCTGAAATTCCCATATATCTCGGAAACTATGCTAGCTAGAAACAAACGGAAAAATGCGATCGCCAGCCATTGAAATTTCAAATCGACACTGTTTCCTCAAATTTGATCTAAGGTCAATATTCGAAGCTTCAGAGGTCAAAAAAGGGGAAAACTGTTTTTTTAAAAAACAAAACCGTGTTTTGCTGATAACTTTTTACTGAATAAAGCTAACGGAAAACTGTTTACGCCATTGCATTTCTCTCGTACAGGCACTTTGATTGATATACATGGTGACCTTGTTAGGTCAACTTAAAAATTTGACCACAGGTCACGTGACCTTGACCTGAGGTCAAGACCCAAATAGGTCATGTTGCATATAGGGAGACGTGTGTGTTTCGACGAGACAAACGCATTTTTGTCGCTTTTACTTCTCTATCTTCATTATGTCGCGAGTTATTGACAAACAAGTGATGGTGAACTCGAATGACCTCCAATGACCCCATAGGGGTTACTGGACAAAAATTACACTTGGATCATCAAAAAATCCTATAATAACATGATCCAGAAGTAATTGGACTAATATCATGCATATCCTTGAAATAAGATTTTTTTAAATATTTCCCCATTGACTTATTATGGAGAGGTGACGAAATTGACCTGACCTTAGGTCAACGATATAAAAAATCCGAGATTAATGAATTGTAAGTACGTATGCCCTCATGACACCCTGTAAGTTTCAAACTGATCGGCGAGAAACTCTGGCTTTGGCACAACAGCAAACGTTTTTGGAGGTGGGGTCACTTGACTTGGTCTGGTGACCTGACCTGAGATGACCCGAGGTAATTTGTTTCTTCAAAGTGTGCGCAATTGATGTCCTAACAGGTGTGCCAAAACCCAGCGGCGCTGCGCGCGGCCGTTTTTTTCGCTATCTGAGAAAAACATGAGGGGGTTGGGGCGGAAATCAACCACCCCCTGCAGAGCGCGGGTTAAGATCGGGATAGCAAGTGTCAGATTGAAAATGCGTTTGTTATACCTTCGTCACGGCACAATGCTGTTTCCACATTACATTTATATGCTTAATAGCTGATACAAAATATAACTTATGTGTGTGGCCAATGGCTACGCATTTCTGCGATAGTGCTCTAAAATATTTCAGGAAAAAGTTATATTCATGCCTAGTACAAATGCATATATATTTTGGTTTTTCAATCGATAAATGTGTTTGGCCGTTTTAACGTCAAGAAGTAAACATACGAAAAATTAGCACCAATATTTGCATTTGGTCGCTGGAGTGGGAGTGGTACGATGAGTTTCAATTTGGGCACCCATAATCATTTTCATAAAACCACACCCCTGGTTATGTATTGCTGTTGCCCACACTTCCTGGTATATACAGTACAAAATTGAAGCGAAGTTGTATATTTTGCTTTGTATGGCGCGTAAATCTGAAATTACTCGGAATGCATTGTACAATAGGCATACCCACTCAAAAAATAACGAGCGAACTTCAAATACGAAGGGCGTGTGTGATATTTGTGCGAATGATGTGAAACCCATACTCCAATTTTTTTCTTTTTCTGAATACTTCACTGTAATATATTCATAACCACAGGACATACTACAAATGGCATGTTTGTATGACACTATTCTGTATTCTGTATTCTGTTCAAACCGTCAACAGGCGGACCCAATTACGGACGGAGTCATACAACACTTCCTAATTAGCCAAACAAATATAAATACACAGTCGCAATATAAAACGAGAGCCAACACATCAATCACGGGTGCGGCTAATTAGCGATTGGGACATTGCGATTTTTAAAGGGAAATAATGACCTTTTCCCACAAAAATGGAGTTAGCACTTAAATCGCCAGACGAGACCAAAATATATTGTAAATTCATCACATTTTGCATGAGAACTTTCCTACCGAAAGATATTTCAAGTTAAAGTTGATCAGCGTTCCACACTTTTAACGACCGGTACTTGCGAGTACTTTTGGTCCTCATCAAACTGCGGGTTTTTCCCGTATTGTTTTTTTGCGCAATGGAGTGGAAAATATATTGTGCGTTCTGCTTGTTGTGATTATATACCCGGCGATCTTCTAAAACTAACAGCGATTGGAAAAAGTGGCAATAAAATCGAAAGCTCATCGATGCACATCAACGGCGGCATAGTTAGTGGTTGCGACCCTCAATTTTTGAAAATCGATTCATTTGTTTTCAACATTAGGAGTATTGTATAATTTGTCTGTGGCTGTATATAACACTATGCTTTATATTATCATGAAAAATAATAATTTTTCCCCAAAAAACTAACAAACAATAACACAAAACTGGCAATTAAATCGGAAGCTCATCGATGCACATCGACGGCGACCTATTTAGCGTCGGCGATTTGTTTACAAAGTCATTGTCATGCTTCTCGGCGCACTTAACCATTGTGGCGAGTTGTTCCTGATTAGTATACCCAAGTCCCGTAGCAGGCTTTGTTAATGACGTCACTGGTGCTATTCTTGTGCAGCATTGCAAAATATATCTGATTTTGAGTTGAAAGCTAATTAAAGACTTATTCAAATTATTGTTTTTAAGTCTCAATTTTCTTGTTAATCATTATTAAAGGTATTTTATCACTGTATTTCATAGTAGTTGACACTTCAGAAACTTGTGACGTAATAATATTGTATCCAATATGCATTTCCCTCACCTTTTGCTATTGTGGCTCAGTGCCGAATGCTTTGCGAATACTAGCTTGCCTGGGGTTCAATTCATTCCGCCCTTATTTTATTCGAGTTGGTATAGTTTGCATGTTGTTGTTATTCATGACTTATACTGATAGTCAGTCATGCATCACGGATGCTTCACGGATTGCTTCACGGATCAGAGCGCTGCTCGAACGCATGCTAGTAGCGCTAGTAGCGGTTTCGTTCTCCATGGCAACCAGGCGTGAGCCAATGAAAAGCCAGAACGTATTCCCTTCCTGGCTTTTGATTGGCTGACGCCTGGTTGCCATGGAGAACGAAAGCGCTACTAGCGCTACTAGCGTGTGTCCGAGCAGCGCTCAGTTTGATCGGAAACGTCACAGAGCCTCCAAAAATGCCGCACTCGATGTAAACAATGGTAGGGAAGGACGAATTTGGCAATGACCTTCAGGAAGTACACAAGATACTTGTTTTGTATTTTTTCCAAACTTACAACTTTGAATTTGGGAATAATTTTATGGAATTCTTAAATTTAAATAAATAATTTGGAAACCATAACGGTAGCCTAAGAAATTGTTGCTAACAAAATCAAAAGGTCATTATTTCCCTTTAAAGGACACAACAGCTGAGAGGCGCGCGCTATTTGGCTCGGGGCGCCTCCGCGTGGAGAAACGGGATGCGATCCGAGCCGCGGATGTAGCCGGTGCCGCGTGCAATGCAATCTTCACCCTGTACGCCGTAGGAATTTGGCTTGGTTACGTGAAAAAAGGGTACCGTATCGCCACAAGATAATTTAACGACCTGTCTTTTGAAAGCAGTTGCATCCAATTCGGTTTGACAAAATCGGAGATATAACTCCCGAAAATGGGTCATTTAACACGTGAGAGGTGCTGAGAGGTGACCTGAGCTGAGAGCTGAGCTGAGGGATGACCCCCTGAAAATGAAACTCCAGTGTGCGGTGCGGGGTGTGCTTGCGATAAATTGAAATAGAATGGATGCACTGCATGTGAGTGATGATTACTTTTTCGGGGAACCAACAGCACAATCACATCAAAGGAAGGTAGGTAATCATTAATTTGGCAATTATTTCAAGCTCTTTATAATGGAAACGAGTGGAGGATTTACGTGTTACAGACCAATTACTCCACTGCGGTCTGCAACTGTGGAAACTGCAGAGGGAAAATGTGCTTCTATGATTCTTGAAGTCCAGTTGTCATGTCAATGTAATTCCTTGTGTCTCAAGCTAGCTGTTCATGACCAAGGTATTGATCTGCCGTGATCTTGAGTGTGGTTCCCCCTCCAGAATATGCCGTCAAAAACCTAAATGCAGCTGTGGCAGGACTGCGCCAGCCGGTTAAAATGATTATCATTCCCCAACCCAACGCGTACCATATATATGTATATGTATATATATATATATATATATATATATATATATATATATATATATATCGAATTCATATAGGATTTGATAGGTCGTGTCTTCTGAATTGGTGATATTTTTTTGTAAATCTTCTATGCAGACGCACCATACCAATTCCTTATTCCATGTCTAATAAATAATATGAAACTTAAGTCATGCCTACTTCTGAAGGAATTGGCGCGTCTGTACGTCAAGGGTTGGTTACCTCTCCTTCCTGTCCTTGTCCTGAGATGACAGCACTAACGCTCTACGGCGTAGATACATTTCGGGTAGGGTACTAGCCCATAGGGTTCTTTCTTAAGTTACCCATTTTCGGGAAGTTTATCTCCGATTCTGTCGAACCAAATTGGATGCAACTGCTTTGAAAAGACAGGTTGTCCAATTATCTTGTGACGATTCAATACCCTTTTTTCACGTACCCAGCCAAATTCCTACGGCATACAGGGTGAAGATTGCATTGCACGCGGCACCGGCCGCATCCGCGGTTCGGATCGCATCCCGTTTCTCCGCGCGGAAACGCCCCGAGCCAAATAGCGCGCGCTTCTCAGCTGTTGTGTTCTTTAAAAATTGCAATGTCCCAATCGCTAATTAGCCGCACCCATCAATCACATGCTAGCCACAAACACATTCGTCTGCCTTTTAAAGGCTAGTTTTGCCCCAAACAAATCAGTGGAGGGCAGCTTCTCACAGAGCTGGTTCAAGGATCGTGGCAAGCGACAAAACATTCCAATCTTAATTGTGTCTACCCTGGTTACAGGGACGTGCAGCACCGGACGCGAGCGGGTTCTTGTTACAGGGACGCGCAGCACCGGACGCGAGCGGGTTCTTGTTACAGGGACGCGCAGCACCGGACGCGAGCGGGTTCTTGTTACAGGGACGTGCATCACCGGACGCGAGCGGGTTCTTGTTACAGGGACGCGCAGCACCGGACGCGAGCGGGTTCTTGTTACAGGGACGTGCATCACCGGACGCGAGCGGGTTCTTGTTACAGGGACGTGCAGCACCGGACGCGCGCGGGTTATCTGTTCTGGCCCAGCCAGTACCCGCTGTGCCAACAAGGCAAAAGTCCACACATTAACAGGGTGACTTTTACACTGTGTGTAGGTACTTGTCGGCCCGGTCTTTCCTATGGCCAGCTGCTGCAGAGGCGTGTGTCGTGTGTCAGTCGGTGGCGGCGGCAGCTCTATAAAGAAGCTGGTCGGTGTCGGTACCGACCAGTGTCGAGGCAGGCCCGCCGCCGCCGCCGCCGCCCGCTGACGTCCCGTCCAGTCAGCACACCATGACGGCTGCCACCTCCTCGCTGATGCTGGTGGTGACCGCGCTGGCCTGTTGGGTGGCGGCTTCACCTGTCAGTGCCACGGCCATCTGGGAGGTCACCAATGAGGTCGGCCCTTACACGGAGGTCAGTACACGAACAGTGCGCTGGAAATCGCACAGGCCCCCCATGGCAGAAGCGAGAAACATCTGATTTGATTATCCAAGCATTACTGAATGGCTACTCGCATGCATAGCCACATAAACAAAAACAAAATGTAGATGCGCTGACATTTTACAAGTATTCACGATCTCGATTATACCATGCGTTATTTTACGGGACTGATTCATTCAATGGTCAGCGTTTGTGTCCCAAGTCATTGGAGTTCTCGGATCTTGAGTATCCAGCAGAAGAACCAAAGAGTCAAAGATTGTTGCATAATCTTTCCGCAACGTTGATATTACAATTTACAGCATCAACTCACATTTGTGCTCGTGTATTGCTCGTGCTCGTGTACATACACGAGGGAGTTAAAACATTGCATTCGTTGTGGCACGCGTGCTACGAGTCTAGAACGAGAAGAGTGGTAGGTCTCATACTAGTGGATGGTTAACCCGTGAACACGTTCACCCGTTAAATCGTTCACCCATTGACATACTCGTATCTTGAGACAGGCGCGTAACCACCACTGGGGTCACTGGGGATCAGTCCCCAGTAACATTTTTGGATTTTAACATTACGCCTATGGGCGTTGCATGGAAAGCATCGCCTGCAAAGTGCCTCCGTCCCCACCTTCTTTCGGAAGGTGGTTATGCCTATGTCTTGAGATACCTTGATTTTCTTCTCTGAAGTTTCGGCGATCAGCATGTTAATTGCTGTTTAAGTGAACTGTGAAAGTGTCCATTGGTACCGCTCCTGTCTCAAACCCATATACACCATCTTTAACTAAATGACTGTATCGCACGGGTCCAAAACAGTAAGCGCACCGCGGCCCCCGGCTGCCGGTCACGAATGTCCCGCTCCCCGCCCGGCGACCACGCGACACCGGGACCCGACCCGACCCCAACACCTCGACTCACCACGGAATATCCCGCTCCCCTCCCGGCGACCACGCGGCCCCGGGACCCGACCCGAGCCCAACACCTCGACTCACCACGGAATGTCCCGCTCCCCTCCCGGCGACCACGCGACACCGGGACCCGACCCGAGCCCAACACCTCGACTCACCACGGAATGCCCCGCTCCCCATCCAGCGACCACGCGGCACCGGGACCCGACCCGGCGACCACGCGGCCCCGGGACTCGACCCGACCCCAACACCTGTCGACTCCCCAGCCAATCAGTGACTCGCACCCCACCGGACCGCCGCCAATCACAGTGTGCCGCCCTCTTCATGCCCTTCGCCGACCCGCTGCCTGGCCGGTCACGTGACAGGTCAGCCAGCCGGCCGATCAGGGCCGTGGCCCGGGGTCTGGTCGCACAAACTCCGTCCCATGCCTAGCCGAGCTGCGAGTGGTAGTGGAGAGAAGCCTCCCTACGGAACCCGCAGGCCGTCGGCCGGTTAGCTCTGTTAGTTAAAGCGGCTGTCTTGTAACACAAAGATTATGGGTTCGAACCCGATCCTGGTCGGAGCTTTTCACAGATCGGTTGGGACACACACACACGCACACACACACACAGAGGCTCTTCAAATAGTAAGTTAGATGTTCGCATGGTGCTTGCCATCCCTTGTTAGCGGACGGTATGCTCCTGAACTGAACATAAGCAGATCTCGTTCGATAATCATGTCCGGGATTTGCACCCATCCTAGCTCGATTAGCGCGGGAGATACATGGTCATGATAGTGTATGTATATTGGTGACGATGCGGGCACCGAAGTCCAATACTTGTTTAGTTCTTTTCTCACGCGGACACATAGTATCGGACAGTATCGGACATGATAGTATCGGACAGTATCGGACAGGACAGTATCGGACAGGATAATATCGGACAGTATCGGACAGGACAGTATCGGATATGATAGTATCGGACAGTATCAGACATGATAGTATCGGACAGTATCGGACATGATAGTATCAGACAGTATCGGACAGGATAGTATCGGACAGTATCGGACAGGACAGTATCGGACATGATAGTATCGGACAGTATCGGACATGATAGTATCGGACAGTATCGGACATGATAGTATCGGACAGTATCGGACATGATAGTATCGGACAGTATCGGACAGGATAGTATCGGACAGTATCGGACAGGACAGTATCGGACATGATAGTATCGGATAGTATCGAACATGTCAGCAGGCCAATCAGCAGCCCAATCAGCAGGCCAACAGTGTTTCCCTAGAAACCATTTAGACGCTCGAGTTGCATTCAATCTTGCTCAATAGAAACTGATGAGGTAGACATACATAGAGATAGAAACTTAACGAAGAATGATTTAACACGAGTCCTGGAAGGCCTCAGAGAATTGCACGCACTAGAGGGAGGGGGGGGGGGCGGCGGATTCCGCCCCCTAAGATCTCGCCCCCATAAGAGTAACAATCACGAAATGTGCAGGGTGGGGAGGTTCTGCAGGGAACTCTGTGTTGCGAAATTTGCATGACGCTAGGCAAATATAATCGTGGTCAAATGGGGGTCACACATAGGTGTCGATGTATGTACTCTTGGGGTGGCCCTCGCCCCCCCCCCAATACTGAGTTCGCCCCCCCCCCAGGTGCTCTTCCCCCATGTTTTCTGGCTACTGGCATTTTACACATTTTATGTTCAAGGGGGCCGGAAGGGCCAAGCCCCCAAATCGCCTGAAGTCGACCAAAAAAATGGAGAATTTCTCTTTTCAACGAAAATCTACGCAATTTGTACAAAGAAAGTTTGTTTAAAATCACATATTTATGCATGAAGAAGCAAAATCCGATGGGTTTATAGAATTGTGTGCCTTTTTGGGATTTGGGCTCCAAACCAGCTTTTTTGACCTTTTGACATAACGATTATTCACGTCTAAGCGTAGTTTATGAGATGTGAGATGAACCGCGATATATGTTATCAAAAACCTCTTTAGGTTTGGGTGCCTCGTTTTCCATTCCAAGCCCCAATGGATACTGTTTCGGGTCGGATCTGTACCGAGTAAAAATATTAATAAATGAGGAATCAAGGAGTGTACCGACTAAAACTGACTAAGTCTCTCTTTACCTAAATAAACAGTTTTTTTAAATTCGGAAATGAATCGCCTCACAAAGTGCTGAAACATATAGGCAGGGGCGTAGCCACGGGAGACCTGGGGGTCCACGGTCCCCCGTGGACCTCCACAGGGCTCCGCGTAGGTCTGTGAGTTTTGCATGCCTTTTATCTGTGCTTATGTGACTGTTTATCGTTGCAAAAACTGATTTAAATAAAACTGTCTTGTGCCTGTTCCTTATATTTTATTTTACAATCAGGAAATGTGTTATTCTTTGCCGATTATAGTCGTTTTAGTGAAGCAATCGCGCTCATATAGTCTCCCTTGAATCCGTCCCTCTTCGGCCCCCCAATCGGTTTGAAAAATCGACACCGCTGGGGTCAAATATGCCAAAATGTTCCAATTTTAGCACTTTGCTCCAGAAACCCCCAAATATTTCGAGAACTATGATAACTAGGAACAAACGGAAAAACGCAATTTAAATTTCTTGAAATATTCAATCGCGTCCTCACATTTTAGCTCAGGTCAATAGTTATGCCTCCAGAGGTCATCGCAGGTCAAAAAGGCTATTTAGGAAAAACAGTTTTTTTTCTTCTCGCAAATAACTTTTTACCTAATAAAGATAAGGAATAATGTTGACGCCATCGTGTTTGTTTCGTCAAGGCACTTCGAATCATATTCATGTTGACCAGTTTAGGTCAACTTAGAAATTTGACCTCTGGTCAAGTTCAAGTGTTGACCCAAGTAGGTCATGTTGCATATTGGGAGACGTGTCTCGACTAAACAAACACATTGATACCAGTTTCATTTATATATCTTCATTCTGTTCAGAGTTATTGATACAAGTGTTGGTGACCTCAGATGACCTCGGCTGACTCTGTAGTGGTCACTGAACAAAAGTTGCACCTGGATCATCAATAATGACCTATGATAACATGATCCAGAAGGAGTTGGACTGATATCATGCGTATCCTCGAAAAAGAAAGCATTTGAATATTTCCCATTGACTTATAATGGGGAGGTCACGAAATTGACCCGACCATATGTCACCAATATACAAAATCCGAGATAAATGAATTGTAGGTATGTACCTTTGACCTTATGCAATTCTGCAAGTGTGCAACCGATCGTCAAAAAAAACTATGGCTGTGGTACGACCGCAAACGTTTTGGAGGTGGGGTCACGTGACCTGGTCTGGTGACCTGACCTGAGATGATCTGAGGTCAAGAATTTCACATAACGTGGGTAATACATTTTGAAACAGCTATGCAAAATAAATTCCGCTTTCCTGGAAAAACCTTAGAGGTTGGCGGATTTCTCCCCCCGCCCCCCAGCTCCAGGGCGCGTGTTAAACGCGCACTGGAGTTAATGATTCTTATTGTTAATTATCGAGGCTGTCTTTTTCCATTGGTTTTATTTTAAAATTGTTGAGCTTCTTTGTATAACTAAGTTTGCATAGATCACATTGTGAGTTGTAGGCAGTTTAGGAAACGCAATATTATCTTACTTTAAACTAAAAATTTACACTTCTGCTGATTAATGTTACTGCTTACTTTACATATTTTGCTTACTTTGCTTACTTTGTTTACTGTTGAGAGACATTCGAAAATTACTGAAAACTACTCATAGTTCATAGTGCCTACCGTATGTTAGTGCTGTAGCGATTCTATGATCCGTACAAATAACGCAGTTAAATTGAAGTTCTTGAGTGACACTTATAAACACATGGCCCTGGAGAATCTCAGAGAAATATGGAGGTAGGGGCGGAGTCCGCTATCCCTCAAATCTCCGTGTCTGTATTACTAAAATAACCAAATTTCCAGCACAGTAAGTATTGTGACTAGGCGCAACGCTCAATGATAATACAATGACTATAAGGCCAATAATATCTTTCAATATTTGCAAGGTCAGAAGTCGTCAAAATGGTATCCATTTGAACATTGGACGGCTTTGGAGCTAGCCTGAGGTCGACTTTGAAGCCGGAAACAGCTGACGAGAGTCAAATTCATCAAGTCAGCAAGGCTATTGGTAACTTGTCAAACTTTTAAATAGTAACTGAATTGCTCGTTTATACCTCTCAGAGCTTAGGATTCGAGTGCTGCTACTACTCTTTAAAAGGTCAAAACGATGATTATAACTATTTTCAACAAATGCTAATGATTTGCTCAGCTACTACGAAATGATGGAAATAACATCTACCAGTAGCGAATCACACTAAAATTAAGTGAAGTTAAAAAAGTTTGCTGGCGAATTTTTTAGCTGGAAAATACTTCTGTTTCAGCTTGGTGGGTTCATAGTTTGGAAATTATTTCTATAGCATTGCAATATCTTCAAATCTTGCCAAAGTTGCGGAGCCAAACACAGAGTTGTTGGGCCAGTACATAAAGCTATTGCTGCAATCTCCCAACCAACTGAATAGGAAACTACTCCCATACCAACTTACGAGATGGGAAAAGGATACATATTTTTTCCCCATCCTGGGCATCGTTTCATAAAGCGGCGTAACCTACGAACCTACGTATTTGACGCCGACTTTGGCGTAACCTACGTCGATTCCATTTCATAAAGAAAAAACCGGCGTAAGCTACGCCATTTAAACTACGCCGCTTCATTTACGTCAGAGCACCGAATTGTTCGTAAGTTACGGCATTTGCGTTTCGTAAAAGGACGTAGCTTATGCCAAATAATATTTCAGGACTTTGATTTTCTGTCAAAAACTATGCAAGGATTTGTGGCGTTGTTTTAGTCCTCATGGCTTTGCAAGTTGCAAGTTTTGAGTGCCTTGCTGGCATATTTTGTGAGCCTGGCGACGATATTAGAAGCTGGTGTGATGATTGTACATTGCAACTTACATCAAGAGCACAGGTGGGTTCATAGTTTGGAATATTTTTTTAAAAATATTCCTCCAAGATATTTATGTGAAGCACTAAACTGAAGTATTAGTTGAATCTCTGAACAGTTTGAGTCTCTCAAATACCATGCGGACCACCTAATGACATACATGTGTTTGTAAGAATTGATTTATAATTCAATGCAGTCTCAACATCATTTGTGCAATGTTGTAAAATATGGCAAGCATTGTATTCAATGAATTAACATGATTTACAAGACTTCTCTGACCAGTAGTAGTGAATGTGATAGGTAATGCGGAATGCCGACTGGCGGTTGGGTATCATAGTATATAGTATTAGTATTCAGGAGTATCATAGTATTTCATTGTTATTTCATGGTTATTTGTTTTGTATTGAAGTAGTTGATTGTAAAAGGGCAAAAGACAGTAATTTTCTTAGTACTTATTTACACTACAAGATATATTCAATACATATTAAATAGCTGACAGCTGTTGACACCATGGCATGTGTTGTTATGGATACATTCACTGTTCATGTGCCAAGATGATCAGGGTTTTTTAAAAATTATTTTTCATTTGCTTTCATTGTCGTACCGTGACACACACAATGGGCCTGTTCCTGTGTCGCCTCTAACCTCCTCCAAGTTGCTCCAACTTGCAACTGTCTGTGCAATAGGATACGACAGTTGCAAGTTGGAGCAACTTGGTGGAGCTTAGAGGTGCCACGGGAACAGGCCCAATATCTAAATGCAATCACATTTTACTAGGTTAGGTTAGGGTACAGGCATGGAAGGTCCCAAGGGACCTGAGGAAGCCCGCTCAGTTACTAGTATCTGTCAATCTGGATGGTCTAGTCCTGTACTGACGTCCTTCCCAGTCATTACAATTATTACACCACCCAAATGTTTATCATTTATCGACATCTTGTTCATAGTGCATGGTTTCTTTTGTACATTAGCCACACTAATAATTTGAATGTCAGTTATTGACCATGATGCAGGGAGACATAAGCATGGCTCACAAGTAATTAAGCCACACACATGCAAGTTCACTAGTTGTTTTCTTTTCATGAGTGAGTGTTTGAGGTAAGCTGTGAATTGCCCGGTTTAACATGTAGGTGCATGAGGACCAAAATTCTTAAAACTATCCCTTACTATTGTATTGTGGTTGTCAAAGTTGAAAATGACTATTTCTAATTTCATTCAGTGTGTCAACATTTGATCCTAATCAGTACCTAGTTAATCATATATTTAGCCAGTAATAATATATTTAGTCAAAATTATATGTGTATCTATCGTGTCTAAAATTACACCACATATAGCTTATTAAACATTGTGTATTGCTTCAGCTTGCCATTTGTTATAACATTCAAATGTTTCTTGCTCTGTGACCAGTGTTTCTTTTGCGAACTTAAACATTATGAGTTGTCAGCAACTGGTATGTGAAATTGGTGGGAGAAGGTCTGTCATCCAAAGCTGCAACTAAGAGTGGATTAAAGCCACTGGCGGATCTAGGGGGGAGCATCAGGGGAAATCCCACCAAGAATCGGGGGGGGGGGCATTCAATACAAGTATCCCCCGCGCGTTCCCAATTTATCGTAAAATTGAAAACAATTGTCTTTGCAGCAGTCAAAATCCAACTATCCACAGTCAAAACCGGAAAATTTCGCGACGCTTCGCGGCATGACACAGCTTTCGCAAATGCTTATACAAATTTGGAAAATGGGAAAATCAATTCCATTAACCCTATTTGTAACAGGGGGGGGGGGGGGCGGATTCCACCCCCCCCCCTCATGTTTTTCGCAGATATCTCCCGAACGGCTGAGAGCAGGCCCATTAATTTTTGGGACTTTTCATAGAATTGAATACCGCATTTGGAGTCAAATTTTGAGTTCTTGACCTGAACAGAGGCGGTTCCAGGGCACAGTTTTGGGTGGGTTCGGAGGCGATTTTTTTGGCGATAATACGGAACTGCGATCTTCACGGTTTCTTCCTAACTGCCTCAAGTATGAAGGAGTTACATCGATTTACGGTGATTGCAACAAGTGCAAATTAGTTGATGTTAATGAAATATCATAAAAATTGCATGGCAGAGGCGGTTTCAGGGGCTTGAAAGGGGGGGGGGGGTTCCAGGAAGTATTCAATGTTTGGCGGAAAGCCAATAGAGCGATGTAAGGGACATTTATAGCTATCAAGATGTAAAAGATAGCTTCTGCTTCCATTATTTGCATAATTTATTACATATAGAGTTTCAGGGGCGTGTTCAGGCACATGAAAAAGGGGGTGACTGGCATGGTGATGACGACATGCCAGCGATAACGGCGCAATAGACGTTTAGCTTATCATGATATATGCACATATGAGGCCAGAAAAGGGAATAAAGTCTTTTTTTTTGCAGAGGCGCGCTCAGGAATGGAAAAAGGGGTCATATTATTGCAAGGAAATTAAGAGGCATGGGCGTACAATCACATAAAATACTGCAGTTTTCGAATGAAACACGCACCACAGGCTACTCTACGAACGATTATAAATTAATAGGCGAGTCCAGGTAGGGTAAAAAGGGGGGTAGGCAATGTTAATTGAAGTTGTAAGTGAAATAGTCACTGTTGACTAGTTAGTATCATAATAGCGGATAATATACTTATCAAAAGGTCTTGCGCCACCCCAGTTTGGATCCTGGATACGCCTATGATGAAGTACAACATGCAAAAAGGAACTATCTACGATCAGTAACATGTTTATAGTGCTGAGTAGCAACTTCTCTGCGGTTAATATTTTTCCCAATTTTACCTCCATTTTCACTAACCTGGTACCGCCTATGGCAAAAATATGATTTATAACTGTTTTGTCTAATGTCACAATCACATACGATTTCATTTATAAAAAAACACAACATCAAAAAATTGTTTGATTACGCATTCACTTCACCCCCATATTGAGTGACCTGCACACGCCTATGAATTTTGAATTTTCAAACGTCACCATCATATATCAATTTCCAATTCAATTTTTATCGATTCTTATTAGTTGTGTTCAAATCGGTCGATAAACATGAAAGCTATGTTGGATCAAAAATACCACAAAATTTGTAGTTTTTGCCCCCCTGTTGCCCCCTATCCCAAATTTAGATTTTTTTATTATTCAGAAATGTAGATCGTGTTGAGGGGAACCAATTACCGTTTCATTTTTGAAAATCGGACGGATAGATCTCGAGATCTCCGGGGGGGGGGGGGGGGGGGGGGCGGAATCCGCCCCCCCCTGTTACAAATAGGGGTAGCCAGGAGCCTGTTACAAATAGGGTTAAGTGTCTGGCAGAGGCTCTCCTTGGCGGTAGTTGCTGGCACTGGCGGATCCAGAGGGGAAATCAGGGACAAATACCCCTCCCCACAGGAATCTGGGAGGGGCATTCAATACAAGTATGCCCCCCCCCCGCGCGTTCCTTGCACAGCACGTGCAAAACTGATCTTAGGAGACAACTTCATGAAAACAGAAGTTTTTTCTCGAGTGATTGAATTTGAAGTTTGTCGCGCGCGTTCCCAATTTATCGTAAAATCGAAAGAAAAAAATGTCTTTGCAGCAGTCAAAATCCAACTATCCACTGTCAAAAACCGGAAATTTTCGTGCTGCTTCGTGGTATGACACAACTTTCGCAATTGCTTTGATAAATTTGGAAAATGGGAAAATGAATTTTATGAAGTGTCTGGCAGAGGCTCTCCTTGGCAGTAATTGCTGGCACTGGCGGATCCAGGGGGAAATCAGGGGCAAATGCCCCCTCCTCCACAGGAATCTGGGAGGGCATTCAATGCAAGTATGTTCCCTGCACTGGACGTGAAAAATAATTATCTTAGGAGACAGCTTCATGAAAACAGAAGTTCTTTTTCTTCTCTCGAGTGATTGAATTTGCAGTTTGTATGTGTCCCTTTCTATCAATGATAGACAAAACAGCGTACCTGATGCACTTCAAGCAAACCCGGTGACACTTAAAGGAAATAGCTCACCTTGGAACATTTTTTCCAAGCACGATTTTATTATAATTTGAAATACAATATGTTTTGATATTGTCAAAAATGGTCATACATCGCGCCGATTCAGGACAGAAGGTGGTAAATTATTTATTTTTATCAAAACTATATACATACTCTTTGAGTCAGAGTCCTGACGTCACGCAAATGGCACAAATGGCTCAGCCAATCAGATTCGAAAGTAGTCGCGTAAGGATAGACTCGCATTAGAGAAGTGCCAACCGGCGACCGGCGGTTCGCTTGCTAGCACCAGCTGCAAGCTGATTGGTTAATGGTATAGCCTCTGCCGGGGCTACCGACAGCACCACATTCTTTCGTCGGCACCGCATTCCTTCGCCATAAAATCAAATATATTCGGCTGGTGAGTCTTTTCAGTCAAGACAACTTTCAAATAGGGTTTTCCCTACACGGGCTACAAAACTGCTATCTCAGTTCAAAGCCCATGTTGAAGGTGAACTATTTCCTTTAAAGGGAGTGTGCCTACTCACATCGCTTAGTTGGGGTTATTGACACTGGTCTATAGAACATAATTTTCTGAATTGAACCATTACTTCATTTCTCCATATTCACCCTAGTTGCTGAGATATTCAAAGACTCCAGGAACTTGCTTGGGAGGAAAAAGTTATCGGGTAGACTCCAGATGGCTTCCCGCTACTAAAAGCACTGCAACTATCGATTACACTGCTAGCGTATCGTTATCACCGGCCAATAGCAATTCGACCAAACAGCTCGTGCACGCTGATAACAGCTGCCGAACAACAGAACCTGGGCGGCCATCATGCTTTTCGACGGTTTGCTTACATTGAACCAGACTGGTTATTACATTTGTATGCGATGTTCGGGCTCGCACTAAGAGCTGGAGTTTTCGCAGCAGTTGGCTGCCAGGGTCCGCTAGTGAGCCATGGTGTTTACCCTGGCTCACTAGCGGTCCCTGGCGTCCTGAAGCTGCGAAAACTCCAGCTTTTAGTGCGAGCTATCTCGTTCGTATCTTTGGTAGTTGTGTTATCGTGGTTTTAGTTTGGTAATTGGTATCGTACTTCCAGTAACTTGACAATCCTGGCTGATGCGTTGACAAATCTTCAAACGAACGATAGCGGTCGTTTGTGGAAATGCCGAATCAGTGCTGCGTCCGTGGGTGTAGATCAAGGCTGTATAAACAAAACACGTGCAGATGACGACAAAGAAGCATCTCGATCGCTGCACCGCCCACCGGTACGTGTTGAAATACGGTTTTGACTGATAGTTGTTTGAATACAAATAATTATTGAACACCAAATCCTTTTGGCTATTATAATGTATTTTAAATATTAGGTCAAGGTAAGGCAGTATTCGTCATTGGCATAGGCCGTTTTCAGGTTATTCAGTAACCTGATTCGGATTCTTAACAGAATAAATATGAAAAACCAATGGTTCATAATTTACAAATGCTTGTAGGTATTTTTAAGTCTATTAATACGTAACATTAACATGAGATATAGACAGAACTGCAACTAATCAGATTTGTAACCTGAAAATGGACTATGATTGAAACTCTGGTATTAGTTCAGTAGTTCACCTCCCCAGTGTATGGTGTTCTTGAGGTCCTTAATAGAAGAAGAGTAGTCTGCTGACTGTAATATTATGACGGACTGAACAGTGGGTTATCTTTCTTGTAGAGGTTGATTTTCCATTGGGCCGCAGTGCTGGAATATTTTTATCTTTGCACTTTGTTGAGATGCAAAGATAAAAAGGTTTAATACAATTCAACGATAAAGTGAAATAATGTGTTATCTTTGCATCCCTCTGAGATATGAGATATTCATATTTATAAGGTCATGTGAGTTCCGACTAAAAATCAAGTACTGAACTGAACTGGACTGAATCAACCTCTACTTAAAAATATATGGAATTCTTCATGTCTCCCTTTTGGAAGATAAGAAATCTTACCCGCGCGTGTTTCTGAAAAACCTCGCTCCTTCGTTGCTCCGTTTTTCAGTCACACGCTTGGAAAATATATTAATATCTTCCACTCGGAGCCATGAAGAATTATCTATACTGTCTGTCTACGAGATGGTCTGGGGGTGTGGGTCCAGGGGGCGACAGCCCACTCAGTGGGTTCCACAGCACAGCGAGCGAATGCGAGCAGAGCGTTCTAAACATGGGTCCCTATGACCGTAATTGCTGTAAAGGTTAGGTCAGGTTTGATTATGTATAGTGTTTGGTGGCGTCGTAGTTTTGGTATTACTGGTACGCTTTTCTGTCTGTCGTAATAATACTCTCTTCTTTTTTATTGAGCTCAAGAACACCATTAACTGTGGAGGTGAATTACTGAACTAAAATCTGAAACTGAACTGAAACTCGTCCCTTATGTCATTAGTGTAATTATGCCATTGTCATGTTATGTTATGTCATTAGTGTAACGCTTCAGTTTTTTTTTAAATTGTCTCAACGATCATCTTCAAAAGAGAGCTATTAGATATTATAATTGTTTTGTAATGGTTATTTTTGATAGATCACTAAATAAATATATTTAATTATTTTTGACTTTTGAAGACAAAAAGGGCTTTCATGCTCGGTCCAGACTGGTTACTGATTACACTTTTTTTGGCACGATTCAATCACAATTCATTTTGGAACTTGAATGATTAATCAATGTTCAATTCATGGAACTTTTTTTGTGTGAATTGATTACATAAATGCGGCAAAAAAATGTGCATTTATATATGTTCTGCATTTCAGGGTGCGAGGGCGGACAGCCAGCTGTTGGCTGCTTCGATGGCAGCATGCGGATTGAAGGAGGCAATGCGTGTGTGCTTCAGGCACT
Source organism: Chirona hameri (assembly GCA_036785665.1). Taxonomy (NCBI): domain Eukaryota; kingdom Metazoa; phylum Arthropoda; class Thecostraca; order Balanomorpha; family Balanidae; genus Chirona; species Chirona hameri. The sequence goes on along the minus strand of JAXIVJ010000695.1, from coordinate 160,296 downwards.
TTGCGGCTCATGATTATGAGTCAGGCTCACATGTTAAGTTGAAGAAGTCTGCCATCCCATCACTGGTACGTGTCGATCCTTACCGCTGGTGTATTAAAGTAGGTGCTTAACTTTGATCAACTTTGCCTTGTGAAGGAATACACACATTTTGGCAGCACCGATTTCTTTCAAAATCATTGTAACGGCTTACCATTTGGACCAAATTTAGTTAACACATTATTGACTAACATCAGGGGCGGATCCAGGGGGCAATGTGACACGTGTCCCAAGAAACGTCTGAGGAGGGCCCCCTCTGTGTGGACGGTTGGGCCTGGGTCCATCCGTGTCTGAGGACCTGAGGGCCCCTTATTTCCGGACACTGCTTATGTCTGTTCATGTGATTTGAATTACACTATAACACAATGAATAATCGAGTAAAATACATCATTCAGTATCTAATGGCATATCATTCCCATTTCCACATTTCATATCCTGAGTGACATTGCCTTTCCAGCACCTTCCTGACATGGCTCCGGAACCTGCAGACGGTCGATCAGCTCTGGTAACCAGTGGAAGCAGTGAAGCTCGGCTGAAGAGGAGCGGCACACACGTGCTGGGTGTCACGGGACAGCTGCAGTTGTTGGGCGCGCGCGATCGGCCGGCGCGGCTGAAGAGGAGCGACCTGATCTCTGTCTGCGTGTGGCCTGCAGGAAGACGCCGTTACTGTTTGACCTCTGACCTGACCTCGGTGTATGGCCTGCGGGGAGACGCGGTTTCTATCTGACCTCTAACCTGACGGCTGACCTCTGTCTGTGTGTGGCTTGCAGGGAGACACGGTTGCCGTCTGACCTCCGATCTGACCTCTGCCTGTGTGACCCATAGGGAGAAATGGCTGCTGTCTGACCTCTGACATGCCTGAGCTCTATGCAGGGGCGTCGACCGGGGGGGGGGGGGGGGGGGGCTGGGGCTGGGCTGCCTCCAGATGGATGAGCAGGATTTTGACAGCCCATTGAGAGTGAGATCGGGGGAGGTGGGGGGGGGGGGGGGGGGGAGGAGGGGCAACCACCTAGCTGCCCCCGTCTCAAAATGGGGCAGCACCCTTGCATGTGTGTGTGCCCTGCTTTGAGATACGCCTGCTGCCTGATCTGACTCCACCTCCGGCTTGACCTCTGACCTGACCTCTGACATGGATCTGACCCGACCTCTGACATGACATCTGACCCGACCTCTGACATGACATCTGACCCGACCTTTGACATGACAGCTGACCTGACCTCACTGTGCTTGACATGCAGGGGGTGACATGCAGGGGGCCACTTCTTGTCATCTGACCTCTGAGCTGACCTCTGTCTGTGTGTGACCTGGAAGGAGACACGGCTGCTATCTGACATCTGGTCCGACCTCTGGCATGACATCTGGCCTGACCTCACTGTGCGTGTCGTGATATGCAGGGACGCTGTTTGCCATCTGACCTCTGACCTGACCTCTATCTGTGAGTTGCTTGCAGGGAGACACGGCTGCCGTCTGACCTAATATGCCCTCTGCCTGTGTGACCCAAGTGGAGAAATGGCTGCTGTTTGACCTCTGGCATGCCTGAACTCTGTGCAGGGGCGTCGCCCCGGGAGGGGGGAGTGCCCCAGATTAGCAGGATTTTAACATTAACCCAATGAAAGTGAGGTAAAGAGGGGTAATACCTGCCTGCCCCACCCCCGTCTCCAAATATTGTGGCAGCGCCCTTGCATCTGTCGTGTGTGCCCTGCTTGGAGACACGGCTGCTGCCTGATCTCTGGCCTGCTCTTTTACCTGACCTCCGGCTTGACCTCTGACCTGACTTCTGACCCGACCTCTGACATAACATCTGACCCGACCTCTGACATGACATCTGACCTAACCTCACTCTGTGCGTGACCTGCAGGGGGATGCTGTTTGACATCTGACCTGACCTCTGTCTGTGTGTGTGACCTGGTAAGAGACGCGACTGCTGTCTGACCGCTGCGCTGGTCTGACCTCTGGCATGACAACTGACCTGACCTCACTGTGCGTGACATACAAGGGGACGATTTTTGCCATCTGACCTCTGACCTGACCTCTGTCTGTGTGTGACCTGGAAGGAGACACGGCTGCTGTCTGACATCTGGTCCGACCTCTGACATGACATCTGACCTGACCTCACTCTGTGCGTGACATGCAGGGGGACGCTGTTTGCCATCTGACCTCTGACCTGACCTCTATCTGTGAGTTGCTTGCAGGGAGACACGGATGCCGTCTGACCTGATCTGACCTCTGTTTGTGTGACCCAAGGGGAGAAATGGCTGCTGTTTGACCTCTGACATGCCTGAACTCTGTGTAGGGGCATCGCCCCCGGGGGGAGGGGGGGGGGGGGGTAGATTAGCAGGATTTTAACATTAGCCCAATGAAAGTGAGGTAAAGAGGGAAACACCTGCCTGCCCCCCCCCCCCGTCTCAAAATATTGTGGCAGCGCCCTTATATCTGTCGTGTGTGCCCTGCTTGGAGACACGGCTGCTGCCTGATCTCTGGCCTGCTCTTTTACCTGACCTCCGGCTTGACCTCTGACCTGACTTCTGACCCGACCTCTGACATAGCTTCTGACCCCACCTCTGACATGACATCTGACCCGACCTCTAACATGACATCTGACCTGACCTCACTCTGTGCGTGACATACAATGGGATGCTTTTTGCCATCTGACCTCTGACCTGATATGTTTGTGAGTGGCTTGCAGGGAGACATGACTGCTGTCTGACCTCTGACCAGCCTGAACTCTGTGCAGGGGCGTCGCCACCGGGGGGGGGGGGGGGGGGGCGCCCCCAGATTAACATGATTGTAACATTAGCCCTATGATAGTAGGCTAGGGAGGGCGGGGGGAACACCTGGCTGCCCCCCGTTTCAAAATTGTGTGGCGGCGCCCTTGCCTCAGTGTGTGCCCTGCTTGGAGACACGGCTGCTGCCTGACCTCTGACCTGACCTCCGGCTTGGATTCTGACCCGACCTCTGGATTGGCTTCTGACCCGACCTCTGGCTTGACCTCTGACCCGACTTCTGACATGACATCTGACCCGACCTCTGGCATGACATCTGACCCGACCTCTGACATGACATCTAACCGACCTCTGACATGACATCTGACCTGACCTCACCCTGTGCGTGACCTGAAGGGGACGCTGTTTGACATCTGGCCTGACCTCTGTCTGTGCGTGACCTGGTAGGAGACGCGACTGCTGTCTGACCGCTGGTCCGACCTCTGGCATGGCATCTGACCCGACCTCTGACATGGCATCTGATCCGACCTCTGACATGACATCTGACCTTACCTCACTCTGTGCGTGACATGCAGGGGGACGCTGTTTGACATCGGACATGACCTCTGTCTGTTACCTGGTAGGAGACGCGACTGCTGTCTGATCGCTGGTCTGACCTCTGGTATGACATCTGACCTGTCCTGTGTCTGCATGTCTTTATATGACCTGCAGGCATACACAGTTACTGTCTGACTTCTGACCTGACCTCAGTATGTGGCTGTAGTTAGGCACAACTTCTGACCTCTGACTTGTATCGCACAGTTGATATTAACATGGAATACTTGTTCGTTTGTTGTACATTTCTAAGGTGCGGAGGAAAGGTGAAAAATCATTTGCCGTGGAGAATGGAATTGGTCATGTTTGGTATTGTTAGTGTTACGTTGCTATTGCTTTTACTTTAAAATGTACGAATGGCTCATCCGTTGACTTTGTTGTTTCATAATACAGCTAGAACATTCCATAATACAGCCAGAACAAGTAAGCATGGTTTTTCTCGGTGTTTGAACCAGGACCTAAGTGACTGTGCCTCTGGTCTAGTTCTAAGACCGCTGTAGCCGAGTTGTGACGCTGATATGTGATGTCCTACTAGACAGTCAATCGAACGGGACGTTGACGCTACATGTGGTAGTACTAAACATTATAAAAGAGAGAAGAAACGATTCATGAAACCATTTATTCAGAAAACCACTCGTTCGATTGTAAGCATTATTTAATGAAACTTGTAACTTGCATCAACGGTAAAGGCGTAAAGGCTGCGTAAAACCATGTATTCATCGTAACAATCATTTTGAACGATAAACAAAAGACTCGGCCGGCTGTCGTGACATTCCCGGCTGGACGAGTCACCGCCGCTACCACCGATGTTCCATTACAGCCTCTCAGTACGTCTTCCCGCCAGCGAGTTACGGAACAACCGACGCAGGCAACAAAACAAGGAAGCCTGAAGGCAGTGAATACTGAACACAATATACGATTGGCACTGTTCTGTGACAAAAAATAGCAACCCACCACAATGGAGAATGAAGACAGAAATCTCCCACAAAAAAAAACACAGTAACATTGTTCTTTGCTACTGGTGTCTTAAACGAGGAAGTACACCATTGTTGCAATATTGCTTTCCCATTTTCACAAAAAGAAAACAAAAAATATCACCAGAAATGGGGAAAATCGCCCCCTCCCATTCCAATGCCAATTATATTAAATTATATATTGAAGATGTCCATTTTTTAATATTCACTTCATGTAAGTGCCCACCTATTGCAATAAAAAGACCATAGATACATGCTGTTGGAATGCATCTAAATCAGCGTTACCAGCTTTACAGCTCTCCATAAACTTGCATTCCTCTTCTTAGTTAGTCATCCAAGAGTCATCTTTCCTCACTGCTTATATTTTTGTATACAACCACAGCTCTATGATACCAGTAACACTGCAGCCAAGGCCATTACAGCCATCACCCCAAACTTGTGTAATATGTACCTACATGTATTGAATAGGTGGAGTAGTGTGATTGTATGCCATCTTGTATTGACAATATTTATTGTCAATATAAGCAGACTGGTTATTGATTCAACTTTTTAATGGTTCAATCACAATTCATTTCATCTTTGGGACCTGAATTATTGAATCACCATTTGATTCATGTTTTTTATAATATTTTTTTCTTCAGATTCAAAGAATACAAAAATATGCTCATTGATTCACATTTGATTCAACATTAAAATATATATGATATTTAAGTTATATCAACATTTAAATATATACACGACTGAGGGAGATAATCTTGCTAAGGAGCTCGGTATCGTTTGGATCAGTGAGGCCAAGTTGCTTTTCTAAATTCTGCACGTTTATAAGTATAAGTAAGTATAAGTATTAAATATATATGTTGAATTTATGTCAAATCAATAAAAATAGAAACATACCTACATGTGTGTGGTCATTAAAACATTGTTACAGACAAAATATAAGATTGGCCATTATTGTCTTATATTGACAATTTATATTGAAACTAACTTACATTTACATTGACAATTTAGGTATGTGTAAATCCATTAACATAAATCACACATGTTCCTCACTTAACTTATTTGCCTTTGAAGTTAAAAACACTCATCACTTTTTAGCTGGTACCATGGACGCAGGCTAGCACCATTAGTAGCTGTTGGTAGGGTGAACTGCTGTAACCTCGGACACATCATAACCTTGGACTTTTTATGCCATCAGAATGTTAACAATACAGGCACACTGTACGCCAGTAGCCCCTATACTCTGATAGCATGACAAGCCTGAGGTAGGGACATGTCTGAAGATTGGGCTTTTACCATACCTACAGTGTTATAGGTACCAACTTGCAGCAAATATCTGGTAGCCAATTCCCCATTCTCATAGAAGCATAATTAAATTTTGTTCACACAATTTATATTTTTCAACATAAAGGCAGGTGCAGCATATATTGATGCCTTACTTATTCTAGATTGAAATAGGTATTAACTGTGCATAGGTGGTAGGTACCTACCTAGTACCTACCACAACAATAAGAAACGTGGAATTAATTAAAATGTATCTAAATCGGCCTTTTACAGTTTTCAATAAACTTACACAGCTTTCCGCAGTCGTCAAAGAGGTCAATATCTCACTTTAATATTTACCGAATCATTACTTTTGATACAACAGGAGCTATACGATCCCAGATAAACTGCAACCACCAGCACCAACCCCAAACCCAAGGTGATATATCCCCAAACCCAAGGCGATATAAATAACCCAAACCCAAACCCACGCAAGCGCACGTAATAGGCGGAACGTATTTTACCTACCGTGGCCTGGGCGGACCGATCGGACAGTATTTTGTCTTAGGTGCGTCGTCCACGTAACAATTTATTACCTCTGATTACCTTCACCGTAGTGGGGGTCATTTTGTTCGATATCAAAACGAAAAATAAGCAAAAACAATATAAGTGAAAATTCAACTAAAGGGGCTCCAGATGTGAATTTCATCGTATCCAACCATACAACAATAGCTACTTACCGTATAATTTTTTTTCTAACAGTTAAAAAACAGTAGGCACACTCCCTTTAACCTGCGCCCCGCTGGGGGGGGGGGGGGGGGGGGGGCTGCCCCCCCGGATTTTCTCAGAACTTGAAAACTATGATATATATCACTGTCAAACTTTCATTATACGTCTTCTCACCAAATTACAATGAAATTGATGTGGTATGTTGGGAGATAATAACGTTTTAATGACGTCATGTCATGCCATTTTTGGTGGAAAAACGATAAATGTTTGAACAATCGTGGAAAATAGAGTTTTGAAGCAAATTGCAAAAACGTCAAAAGAAAGGAAATGTCATTCTCTTCAAAATGGCTGTCTCGGATTTGCGAAATTTTGTGTTTTTGACCCCAAATTCTTTTCTTCTTCGGAAAACAAAAAATCAGCATTTTTTTCATTTGAAAAGTGAATTTCTTAAGTTCCAATACCAAAATAAGGTGACCGGCCCAAATCCGCGGATGGGAAAAATGGGGGTACCTTTTTGACACAAAAAGATGCCCCCCCCCACGGAGGGGATCGGAGCTGAGCGGAGCTGGATCCACGGAACTGGATCCGCCATTGATTAAAGCTGAACAAATATGGATCTTGGCAGCAAGACTGAAGGAACGCTAATGTAATATACAGTTGGTCCAATGGGGGAGGTGTGCCACCATGGACCTTTGTGTTGAATGAGATCATCATAGAGTTTCCACTGAAGTAAATAAGTTTGTGGAATTTTCAAGGCAAAAACGTTCTAACATCTGTGCTCATCAATACAGGCGTCAGTGTCTGAGTTTGTGTGTTTTGGTTGCGCGTTTGACCACCTATAAATTTGTTGTCAGTGAACTTCCTGTTAGATCAGCAGGTGCTGCCATCTGTCATCATGACGTGTCATCATCTGGGCTTCTCATAGGTTTTATGTGCTGCCATCTATATACTGGACTATTCCACACTAACCACAATTAGATCAGTAAATACGTATTATTCATGCCATATGAGTCGGCAATGGATTGGATTCATACATTGCATCATGATCTAATAACTAACAGTGGTAACAGTCCGACTAACATTAACAGCAGTCAGCATGTATTTGCCCTCTTACCGGACACTATTAGCCGGTTTAACACAAGTCTTATGCGTTCTTTATATTGGTTAGTGCTTGTGCGAGGAACATGTATAGGCAAATTATAATTAGTTTAATCATTTATGACCTCTTCCTCGAAATTAAAATATAATAGTACCAAAAAACGTTATATTAATATTTCGATCACAGATCTTCATCAGAAATTATACATTACCAAAACAACAATAATCAGAATACAAGTTTCGACTGCATATTGTTTCCCTCGTTTTGTACACATTTTCGCGCGACATTTCTCGCGAACTTGATTCTTGACTTGGGGCGAACTTGACTTGGGCACAACCTTCTAAAGGATACTTCAACTTCGGTCTGCATAAATTGTCGACATCATCTCGCCTATATATCACAGCATCACCTATTAACAAAACAATTTTCAAGCCCATATGCATAAATAAATATACAATAAAACGATAAAAATATTTTAAAAAATACAATGTTGCCAAACCTAAAAAGATGTATCTACACGAACAATGCCATCGCAAAAGGGCGGAAGTGTTGAATTTTACATGATTGGCCACGATGAAACATTGGAGTTCAGCTTTGGTTGTTCCTTTCTAATCAAAATAGACTCTGCGATTTTTCGGAGCTTGGAGAAACGAAAATAAGTTGAAAAGTCAGTTAGTGCACTCAGCTTTCACGCCGCCTCACTGCCCAGGGGGAAATAGATGCAATTTATGCAAGAGTGGGTTTAGAAGACAGTGCACACAGACAAATGTTGTGTATAAGCTTAGGTGCAAACTCTGTGACGCAAATTATATAGGAGAAACCAAACGCCCGCTGAGACTAAGATATAATGAACATGTCCGAGACCTGGTAGGCAGGAAGGTTGATACACCAGTGGGGGACCATTTCAAGATAGCTCATCCCGAAGCGGGTCACACCCCTATACCCATTCAAGGTCAAGTGCTTTACAGAGCTAAGGACCACCCGGACCGAAAAATCGCAGAGTCTATTTTGATTAGAAAGGAACAACCGAAGCATGTGTCATCGTGGCCATGCGTCTCCAATGTGTCATCGTGGCCATGTGTCTCCAATGTGTCATCGTGGCCATGTGTCTCCAATGTGTCATCGTGGCCAATCATGTAAAATTCGACACTTCCGCCCTTTTGCGATGGGATTGTTCGTGTTCGTGTAGGCCCTTTTGCGATGGGATTGTTCGATGGGATTGTTCGTGTGTATCTTTTTAGGTTTGGCGACATTGCATTTTTTAATCTTTTTATCGTTTTATTGTACATTTATGCATGTTGTAAGATATGGGCATGCAAGTTTGTTTGTTTGTGGTTTGTGGTGATGCTGTGATATATAGGCGAGATGATGTCGACTATTTATGCAGACCGAAGTTGAAGTATCCTTTAGAAGGTTGTGCCCGTATGAATTAAGTTCGCGAGAAATGTTGCGCAAAAATGTGTAAAAAAAACAAGGGAAACAATATGCAGTCGAAACTTGTATTCTGATTATTGTTGTTTTGGTAATGAATAATTTCTGATGAAGATCTGTGATCGAAATATTAGTATAACGTTTTTTGGTACTATTATATTTTAATTTCGAGGAAGAGGTCATAAATGATAAAACTAATTATAATAAGTCTTATGCGGTCGAATTCGCCGGATCTAATACACAATCGACAAACAATGCTTTGGCCGACCTCAAATGAAGATTCGGGCAATAGTCTCGACGGTGGCAGGTTACCCAGGCCCCGTCAAATTTCATGCAGTATTTGTCAGACCCGCTCCCCTGGTATTTTCCCATTGCTTGGTGACGCAATAGGAAACATGTACAATTCCAGCCCCTAGCTTGATTTTTTCGTCTGCCCCAAAGGCTCCGAAGTTTTCCCCATACGGTATAATGGAGACTGCAGCTCTGGTGTTAGTCACAATAGCATGATATTTTTTAAGCGCCGTTTCTTGTTGTAACATTGTCGCTTATATTCACATTTAACTATTTTAATGCCAAGAGGGACACGTTGAATTAATCCCTATAATGCGAATTAACCCCTTTCCCCTTCACATACCCCCTCCCCCCCCCCCCGCCGTAGCTAGGCGAATGAACCGAATGTTCCCGATTTTTGTTTTTTGTTTAGTGGAATTAATTATGTTTGAAATGCCACATTTGATCAATGGTTATCTATTGTGTAGAAATCTGGGACCTTCTACCACTGAAGGAAGAAGTCGGCAGAGTTCAACAAATTGAAAAAATTATATTCGCATATTTACAACCCAGCAAAACTCGCCATGGTATTTGCGATATCCGTGTTCACGCTGTCGTGACGTCTTTGTTCGGGACATTCGGGCGCGGGATATCCGGGCAGCAGCTGATGGGCCGCTACAGTTCCCGTGCGTACGCATCGAGATGATTAAGAGCCTTTTCGGCTATCGGGTTCGGTACTATGGAACATAAATCCTGTCAATGTCAAGGGAGCCAAGAGTTCGCCCGGCTGTAGGAGGGAGGCCGAGATCTGGCTGAGGGAACGAGACAGGACTGAGTGGCGAAACTGCGTGCTTTAATAAAGCACGCACTCGCATAAAATACAATACAATACACGCATAAAATACAAAGTAAATGTGATTAAAGCAGCTTTATTCACATTTACTTTGCATTGTATGCAATGTTACATGGCATTCTACCTTGTGCTGCTTTTGTACCTTGTATTGACTCGTGGCCACACACTACTTTTATGAAGATCATACGGTATAAATGACGGTCATCACGAAGACGACGATAATGAGAGACTGGCAATCATGGTATAGGGATCGGAAGATAGTGTACAGGGGCGCAGATCTGACCAATGGCCATCACGGTGTTCAAACGAAGAGGGGGGGGGGGGGGCAGGTCACATATGTCGCTCTCAAAGCCAGAGCGGGCCACACGTCACGGCAGTTGGCCAATCTACAATACAGATTAAAAATCGTCTTGTTCCGGTCGCAGCTTCTCAACTGGGGCGTAATCAAAGATGGAACCCTCGAGAATCTGCACATTCCCAGTATATAAATTGATGAGGCTTCATGCGAGGTCCCCGTGATACCATGGAGGTCTCGGAACTACAGGATTCCCCTGGCTCCTAATATAATTATTATCAGTACAACATCAACACATCATATACACATCATGATGATCGTCATTTATACGTGTCTTCGTAAAAATAGTTTGTGACCACGAGTCAATACAAGTTACAAAAACAGCACAAGATAGAATGTCATGCAACATAGCATAAAATACAAAGTAAATGTGAATAAACCACGCACTTTCGCCACTCAGTCCTGTCTCGTTCCCTCATCCAGATCTCGCCTTCCTCCTACAGCCGGGCGAACTCTTGGCTCCCTTGACATTGACAGGAATTATGTTCCATAGAGTACAGAACCCGCTAGCCCAAAAAGCGCTTAAAGGGATTATACGAGTTTTTCTCAGAATAATTGAGTTGCATAGTAAAACGTACTTATAAAGGTGGTAGAAGTCCCACGGTAGCCACATTTTTCTGGAAATAACCTCTTCTGCACGTAAGGACATTCCAAAGTGCGCGGTGATGCCACCGCGTATTTTCTGCAGGACCGACTGAGGCAGAGCCAGTCATCTCTTTTATGCTAATAAAAACACCTCACGTATGGCATATTTCCAGTAAACTAAGCAATATTTGAAAGAAAATAAACTTGTTTTGTTCCAACGACAGCAGGAGTTACCTAGTTTTCCCATAAAATTATATATTTTTCATGAATTTTCATGCCAAAAAATTAATACGCCACCACCAAATTCTCAACGCTAAAGGCCAGAGAAAAGAAAACCACAAACACACAAAACCTCAACGAACAGTGTGTAGTAATACAAAGTCCCGTCAGTTCTGAATTGCATAATAATTTTGTTATCCAGTGTAGGACTTGCAGATAATTCAAAACTCTAAAATTGATCTTAACCCTATTTGTAACAGGCTCCTGGCTACCCCTATTTGTAACAGGGGGGGGGGGGGGGGGCTGGATTCCGCTCCCCCTCCCGGAGATCTCGAGATCTACCCGTCTGATTTTCAAAAATGAAACGGCGTTTGGTTCCCCTCAACACGATCTACATTTCTATATAACACAAAAATAAAACATTTTGATAAGGGGGCAACAAGGGGGCAAAAACTACATATTTTAGTGGTATTTTTGATCCAACATAGCTGTCATGTTTATCGACCGATTTTAACACAACTAATAGGAATCGATAGAGATTGAATTGGAAATTGATATATGATGGTGACGTTTGAAAATTCAAAAATCATAGGCGTGTGCAGGTCACTTAATATGGGGTGAAGTAAATGCGTAATATTTTATTTTTATTTTTTATATATAAATGAAATGGTATGTGATTATGACATTAGACAAAACAGTTATACATAATATTTTTTGCCATAGGCGGTACCAGGTTAGTGAAAAAGGGAGGTCAAATTGGAAAACAATATTAACCGCAGACAAGTTGCTACCCAGCACTATACATACGTTACTGATCGTAGATAGTTCCTTTTTGCATGTTGTTCTTCATCATAGGCGTATCCAGGATCCAAACTGGGGCGGCGCAAGACCTTTTGATAAGTATATTATCCGCTATTATGATACTAACTAGTCAACAGTGACTATTTCACTTACAACTTCAATTAACATTGTTTACCCCCTTTTTACCCTACCTGTACTCGCCTATTATCTTATAATCGTTCGTAGAGTACCCTGTGGTGCGTTTTTCATCCGAAAACAGCAGTATGTTATGTCATTGTACGCCCATGCCTCTTAGTTTCCTTGCAATAATATGACCCCCTTTCTTCCATTCCTGAGCGCACCTCTGCATAAAAATGACTTTATTCCTTTTTCTAGCCTCATATGTGCATATATCATTATAAGCTAACCATATTGCGCCGTTATCGCTGGCATATCGTCATCACCATGCCAGTCACCCCCCTTTGCATGTGCCTGAACACGCCCCTGAAACTCTATATGTAATACATTATCCAAATAATGGAAGCAGAGACTATCCTTTACATCTTGATAGCTATAAATGCCCCTTACTTTGCTCTATTGGCTTCCCGCCAAGCATTGAATACTTCCTGGAACCCCCCCCCCCCCCTTTCAAGCCCCTGAAACCGCCTCTGCTATGCAATTTTTATGATATTTAATTAACATCAACTAATTTGCACTTGTTGCAATCACCGTAAATCGATGTAACTCCTTCATACTTGAGGCAGTTAGGAAGAAGCCGTGAAGATCGCATTTCCGTATTATCGCCAAATGTCGCCTCCGAGCCCACCCAAAACTGTGCCCTGGAACCACCTCTGTTCAGGTTAAGAACTCAAAATTTTGACTCCAAATTTGGTATTCAATTCTATGAAAAGTCCCAAAATTTCATGGGCCTGCTCCCAGCCGTTCTGGAGATATCTGCAAAAAAACATGAGGGGGGGGGGGGGGGGGGGGGGGGGCGGGCGGAATCCGCCCCCCTGTTACAAATAGGGTTAAGATAAAAGTGGTGGACAGTAGTGCCGATCAAGCCCATGAGCATTGAGGTCCCTGCTATATGTCTTAAACGTGTTTAAAGCTCATACAACTGCAAAAGAGTGCACTTCCTTTCAGGACGGAAACCCGTATAATCCCTTTAAAGGGAAATAATGACCTTTTGATTTTGTTAGCAACAATTTCTTAGGCTAACGTTATGGTTTTAAAATAATTTTATTTAAATTTAAGACGTAAATAAAATTATTCCCAAATTCAAAGTTGTAAGTTTGGAAAAAATACAAAACAAGTACCTTGTGTACTTCATGAAGGTCATTGACAAATTCGTCCTTCCCTACCATTGTTTACATCGAGCGCGGCATTTTTGGAGGCTCTGTGACGTTTCCGATGAAACTGAGCGCTGCTCGGACACACGCTAGTAGCGCTTTCGTTCTCCATGGCAACCAGGCGTCAGCCAATCAAAAGCCAGAAAGGGAATACGTTCTGGCTTTTCATTGGCTCACGCCTGGTTGCCATGGAGAACCAAAGCGCTACTAGCGCTACTAGCGTGTGTTCAAGCAGCGCTCTGCTCCGTGAAGCAATCCGTGAAGCATCCGTGATGCATGACTGACTATCAGTATAAGTCATGAATAACAACAACATGCAAACTATACCAACTCGAATAAAATAAGGGCGGAATGAATTGAACCCCAGGCAAGCTAGTATTCGCAAAGCATTCGGCACTGAGCCACAATAGCAAAAGGTGAGGGAAATGCATATTGGATACAATATTATTACGTCAAAAGTTTCTGAAGTGTCAACTACTATGAAATACAGTGATAAAATACCTTTAATAATGATTAACAAGAAAATTCAAAATTAAAAACAATAATTTGAATAAGTCTTTAATTAGCTTTCAACTCAAAATCAGATATATTTTGCAATGCTACACAAGAATGGCACCAGTGACGTCATTAACAAAGCATGCTACGGGACTTGGGTATACTAATCAGGAACAATTCGCCACAATGGTTAAGTGCGCCGAGAAGCATGACAATGCTTTGTAAACAAATCGCCGACGCTAAATAGGTCGCCGTCGATGTGCATCGATGAGCTTCCGATTTAATTGCCAGTTTTGTGTTATTGTTTGTTAGTTTTTTGGGGGAAAATTATTATTTTGCATGATAATATAAAGCATAGTGTTATATACAGCCACATACAAATTATACAATACTCCTAATGTTGAAAACAAATGAATCTATTTTCAAAAATTGAGGGTCGCAACCACTAACTATGCCGCCGTTGATGTGCATCGATGAGCTTCCGATTTTATTGCCACTTTTTCCAATCGCGGTTAGTTTTAGAAGATCACCGGGCATATAATCACAACAAGCAGAACGCACAATATATTTTCCACTCCATTGCGTAAAAAAAGCAATACGGGAAAAGCCCGCAGTTCGATGAGGACCAAAAGTACTTGCAAGTACCGGTCGTGAAAAGTGTGGAATGCTTATCAACTTTAACTTGAAATATCTTTCGGTAGGAAAGTTTTCATGCAAAATGTGATGAATTTACAATATATTTTGGTCTCGTCTGGCGATTTCAAGTGCTAACTTCATTTGTGTGGAAAAAGGTCATTATTTCCCTTTAACCATCTCGATGCGCACGCATGGGAACTGCAGCGGCCCAGCAGCTGCTGCCCGGATATCCCGCGCCCGAATGTCCCGAACGGAGACTGCATGATACTGTGCTTTGCAAATAGATAGATTGCATGTGTTTCAATGACCAAGCAATAAAATATTAGGCGGAATCGTCCATAATTTCCAAATGTGGAACATATTAAGCGTTACTGACACAGAATCCAACAAAAGATCAAAACATTTCAGGCGGCACCCAGTACGCGAATAATACATTTCAATCGATAGTTTTTCGCATTAAAAGGTTAACTTTTCAAGGAACATTTTTTCCTGCCGGTCACATGAGCTTCAACTATTATACTGTTAACTGCAGCGTCTTACATTATTCACTATAATGGTGTAGGTATCTGACCACGAATGATCTCTTCCCGCCATGTGCTAAAGCGCCATCCGTTTCAGTTGACTGTGATGTTCTCCACATTGCCCGGGCAGGTTCGAAACGGCCTAGGGGGTTCGTCCCCGTTCCCCCTAGGCCGTCCCCGTTCCCGTTACCCCGTCCATGTTCCCCCCGTCCCCGTTCCCCCGTTCCCGTCCCGTCCCCGTCCCCGTCCCCGTTTTCCCCGTCCCCGTTCCCCCCGTCCCGTTCCTCCCGTCCCCGTTCCCCCGTTCCCGTTCCTCACGTTCCCGTTCCTCACGTCCACGTTCCCCCGTCCCGTTCTCCCAGTCCCCGTTCCCCCGTTCCCCCGTCCCCGTTCCCCCATCCCCCCGTCCCCCATCCCCGTTCCCCCCGTTCCCGTTCCGTTCCCGTTCCCGTTCAGTTCCCGTTTCGTTCCCGTTCCGTTCCCGTTCCGCTCCCGTTCCGTTCCGTTCCCGTTCCCGTTCCGTTCCCTTTATGTTCCCTTTCCGTTCCCGTCCCGTTCCCGTCCCGTTCCCGTCCCGTTCCCGTCCCGTTACCGTCCCGTTCCCGTCCCGTTCCCGTCCCGTTCCCGTCCCGTTCCCGTCCCGTTCCCGTCCCGTTCCCGTCCCGTTCCCGTCCCGTTCCCGTCCCGTTCCCGTCCCGTTCCCGTCCCGTTCCCGTCCCGTTTCCGTCCCGTTTCCGTCCCGTTCCCGTCTCCATCCCCGTTGCCCCCGTCCCCGTTGCCCCCGTCGCCGTTGCCCCCGTCCCCGTTGCCCCCGTCCCCGTTGCCCCCGTCCCCGTTGCCCCCGTCCACGTTGCCCCCGTCCCCGTTCCCCCGTCGCCGTTACCCCGTCGCCGTTACCCCGTCCCCGTTCCTCCCGTCCCCGTTCCCCCCGTCCCGTCCCCCCGTCCCCGTTCCCGTTCCCATCCCGTTCTCCCGTCCCGTTCCCGTCCCGTTCCCGTCCCGTTCCCGTCCCGTTCCCGTCCCGTTCCCGTCCCGTTCCCGTCCCGTTCCCGTCCCGTTCCCGTCCCGTTCCCGTCCCGTTCCCGTCCCGTTCCCGTCCCGTGCCGTTCCCGTGCCGTTCCCGTCCCGTTCCCGTCCCGTTCCCGTCCCGTTCCCGTCCCGTTCCCGTCCCGTTCCCGTCCCGTTCCCGTCCCGTTCCCGTCCCGTTCCCGTCCCGTTCCCGTCCCGTGCCGTTCCCGTGCCGTTCCCGTCCCGTTCCCGTCCCGTTCCCGTCCCGTTCCCGTCCCGTTCCCGTCCCGTTCTCGTCCCGTTCCCGTCCCGTTCCCGTCCCGTTCCCGTCCCGTTCCCGTCCCGTTCCCGTCCCGTTCCCGTCCCGTTCCCGTCCCGTTCTCGTCCCGTTCCCGTCCCGTTTCCGTCCCGTTCCCGTCCCGTTCCAGTCCCGTTCCCGTCCCGTTCCAGTCCCGTTCCCGTCCCGTTCCCGTCCCGTTACCGTCCCGTTCCCGTCCTGTTCCCGTCCTGTTCCCGTCCCGTTCCAGTCCCGTTCCCGTCCCGTTCCCGTCCCGTTCCCGTCCCGTTCTCGTCCCGTTCCCGTCCCGTTCCCGCCCCGTTCCCGTCCCGTTCATTATACACCCTAGCGGCCCCGTTTCTTGACACTGCACGTCGTTGAAACGTCACCTAGATTATGTAACAATTTCATCCATCTACTAGCCGTCTACCTACTGTCTCATCCACAAATACAAGTGGATATGTTTACTATTTGAGGCATCCGCGTAGACACCTGTTAAGTCATGAGAGCATTGTTCAGATAGAATATGTTCGACTTACAGGAATGCAACTTGCAAGAATAATGCATCACCATTCGTAGATACGGCCGGATCACCGGCAGCACCAAGCTGGGCTCGTCACGTGATCGCGCAGAGGCTGGAGTCGTGCATCATCAGGCAGTTTGCAAACTGCCTAGGCAGTTTTAATACTGTCGGGCAGTTTCGAAACTGCCTGGATTTTCAGGCATTTTGCAAACTGCCTAGGGTTTCAGGCAGTTTCCAAACTGCCTGAATTAAGCCAGGTAGTTTGCAAACTTCCTGAGTTTTCATATTACCTGTAACATATATACTGAGTGGATTTTCACAGCTGGTGCCATTCAATTCTAGCTAAGATTGCCATGATGGCATGCCCGGTGAAGGCTGTGAAATACACGTATTCTCCCTGATTACTGGCAGTCACCGAGCGAGCGCGCTCTGGTAAAGCTAAAACAGGTTTGAAATATGAAACGGTAAGGGAACAAACGTGGTAGTAACACCGTCATGTTAATCCTCTAGAAAAATCGCCAGGCCTCAATGCATGCCAACATAAAAATTAAGTTGCATTAAATTGTTCATGATCTCCTTTCTCAAATCCGCCAAAAGAGAGTACGTCCTGAGCGCTGCATGCTTCATATAAATTAATGCTTAGAATAATACAGCCATTTTTGATCAAGAATAATTTTTGCATTTTTTGTTTGTTCATTTCGACGTTCGCGTGTGCCAACTGCCACGCGCTGTGGTACCACATCTATCAGAACCCACCATCCCAAAAACATAATTGATTTGATGGACCTATCCAATGGTGAAAACCCAATCTCAATCGGAGCAGTGGTTGCAATGTTATTAGCTTCCGAAAAGCGTCTGTATGGCCGGCTCGGGGCGGGTCGGGCCGGGTCAAATGTAAATTTGCCTAGTAAGTTGACGAGAAACCTCACGGGCGCTTCGCGCTCCCTCGGTAATAAGTGAAGGAATGGCAGATAAATATTTTGCCTTTTTGGCCATATAGTATACCAGTAAGGCGCCGTAGTCGACGATGAACGAGCGAGCGCGAAGGAAATGTATGGTGAATTTCAACTCGATAGGGCAAGTAGTTTCTGGTATACAAAAAATGTGCGCACGTGCGCACGTGCAGAGGCACCCCACCCCTGACTTGTGGGAAATTGGCGGCTGGCGGTCCCTAACCATACACCAAATTTGTACACAATCGGCTCATTCGTTCCTGAGATATATAATAGGGGTGTGCACGTGCGCACGTGCAGACGCACACCGCCCATGACTTGTGGGAAGGCGGCGGCGGATGGTCCCTAACCACACACCAAATTTAAACACAATCGGCTCAGCCGTTCCTGAGATATAGAATAGGGGTGTGCACGTGCGAACGTGCAGAGGCACTCATCCATGACCTGTGGGAAGGCGGCGGCGGAGGGGTCCCTAACCACACACCGAATTTGAACACAATCGGCCCAGCCGTTCCTGAATATAGAATAGGGGTGTGCACGTGCGCACGTGCAGAGGCACCCCATCCATGACTTGTGGGAAGGCGGCGGCGGAGGGGTCCCTAACCACACACTAAATTTGAACACAATCGGCTCAGCCGTTCCTGAGATATAGAATAGGGGTGTGCACGTGCGCACGTGCAGAGGCTCCCCACCCCTGACTTGTGGGAAAGTGGCGGCTGAGAGGTCCCTAACCACACACCAAATTTGAACACAATCGGCCCAGCCGTTGCGGAGTTTTGCGAGAAAACACTTTTAAACATCCCTCACGCGGCACGCGCCACGTGCAGTAGTAGTGACCGACATGAGTCTGCACCGGTCTCAAACAGGTTTGGTTGGATGGGGCTACTCAGCGAAGTAACCGGCTTGTCAATCGGACGTGCGGTTGCAGAGATATTAGCTTCTCAAAAGCGTCGCCACGGACCGGGTCGGGCTGGGCCGGGCCGCTCATATTCAGATTTTTCCCATATACCACGGAAGGACGAGCGAGCGCTTCGCGCTCGCTCGTAATGAGCTATTTATATAGCACGTTTGTGATCAATACCTAAATGTTTAAAAAAGATCACTCATATAATGAACGTGTCAGCGAAGTCCAATTGAAAATATGTTTGGAATTGTTGGGCTCACAGTGGAGAGCTAATAATGAAGGCACACCTCTCCATGAAAACAAACACAAACTGGACAAAATAACTCATTAAAAATAGCACAAGAGTAAAAGTCAAATTACCAAAGGAGCTCGGCATTCTTAGCTCCATACTTTGCGCATCGGCTCCAATCGAGTGCGGAAAGTTCGGGAACAATGTATCAGCATATCACGAGTGTTCACGGTTGGCTGGTACGCCACATTAGCCGCTGCCAGCGCGGCTAATGTGGCGCACCACACCGTTTGCCCACAGAGATTAGCCTGCACTGCCTGCGCCACGAGCCGCCTGCTAAGTACGCCAACGTATGGTGTTGGCGGCCTCTGCTATCACGCGGCTAATGGTGTGTGCTCTGCGCTTGGTCAGAGTCCGCGGTGTGTGCACGCGAGGTCCTGAGATGACTCACCGAACATACCCGACATAGGAGGTGATATAGGAGGAGTTGACCACTGGCGAGGCGTATAGCGTTGTCGGCTTGATTTTGTCACAGGGCAATAGGTGAATCAACACAAAATGAACGCGACTTGTGATGGAAGGCTTGCAGACTTTTTTCCCGCTTGGTGGGTTTATAGCTTGAGAATGATTTCTATAACATTGAAATACCTTCAAATCTGGCAAAAGTTGCGGAGCCAAACACAGAGTTGTTGGGCCAGAACATAAAGTTATCGGTACAATGTCCCAACCAGCTGAATGGGAAATTACACCCATACTTACGAGATGGAATTTTTTTTTTTTTTGTGGAGCGTGAAATGGACAGAGTGTAACAGCGGATAAATTGTGACATTTTATATCATCCATCACCAATCGGAGTCCATTATGTGAGCTTAAAAGGACGTAACGTCGGCATGCTTACGTATCGCATCAATGATAAAAGGAGAATGCTATTAACGTAAGTTCTAAGATCATCTTCTTCTACGTCAAGACTAAAGTTCATCATTTCATCGATGTAAAAAGCTCAAATTAAAGCCAAAATGTCAGTTTAAGTGACATGATAGGTGTGTTAATTTAAGTGTGGCGCTTGCAGTGGGAATATGCGCTTGTTTGGTCACTTTGAAAACTTGAATGGTTTTTGCCTCCGTCCATGAAGTTATAGCTAAATATTGCGAACTTCAAACCATGCTATCAGACAAGTTTGCACCTTATTTGTCCGTCTAGTTGGTCTCCCGTTCCGTCGACCCCACAAATGATCCAATAGTTACAGCACAGCCATAGTGGATGTTTTGCATTACGTTTGTTCGGGGATGTATTGTGTCAGAGTATATGTAGTTATGTTTAGTGGAGCATCATGAATAGGACACTAACAAACCATGGCTGGCGTGAATACGTGGATCGAAAGGGCTGAATAGGACACTAACAAACCATGGCTGGCGTGAATACGTGGATCGAAAGGGCTGAATAGGACACTAACAAACCATGGCTGGCGTGAATACGTGGATCGAAAGGGCTGAATAGGACACTAACAAACCATGGCTGGCGTGAATACGTGGATCGAAAGGGCTGAATACTGCTATTGACACCAGAATCAATGGGTTTTATCATAGGCTAAGCCGGCATTATGACTCATCATCACGTATGATACACATTACACACCCTCCCCCAGGGGTGTGTTTTTATAAAAATGATTGTGTGTGCCCAAATTGAAACTCCTTGTACGGTGTACCCGTTCCCCTGCTCCCGTTCCAGCAGCCAAACACAAATATTGACGCTGATTGTTGATACGTTTACTTCTTGCTGCTAACTGCCTAACATCTTGATCGACTGGAAAACGGAACCAGCCAGCCCATAATTGTCTGCAGTCAACGTGAAGATAGTTTTAGTCCTAAAATATTATAACGCACTATCACAGAATGCGTAACCATTGTCACACCCGGAAGTAAGCAAGTGTACAGTTGACTACAATGTGCAGACGTCATATTGAAAATGAATGAAAACGTCATAATAAAGACGTCATAATGCAAACTTCTTCATGTGCCACGAAGAAAATGTAACAAATTCATTTTTCGTCAGACACTTGCTTTGGCGAACTGAAGACGAACGGAAGCAACAATATTCAAGTGAGGTATTTACATGCATTTTTTTATTTGTTAAACTATTGCCTGAGGTAAAATTTGAGGGCACTTTAGCGTTTCATGACCTTTCCATTGGTTTTTCGTTTGTTCTTAGCATCATAGTAACCGAGATATTTGGGAGTTTCTTGAGCAAAGTCCTAAACTCGGAAAATTTGACCCTCGATGACGTCTAGTGACCGCAATATTGACCTGAGTCGCCAAAAAATGGCTGAATAGACTATGCATGGTCTTCTTAAGAGCTTCCCAATGGGTTTTCCGCGACTTTTGAGTTTCTAGCCCTTTTAATTTTCGAGCTAGTAGGTGTTCATTTTGACCCTTCACCAGGGCAAAGTTGTCTCAGAGGCCCACCCGGACGCGAGTTGAAATCTTCCCACGATGTTTCCGATGTCACAAATGTCATATAAAGGAAAACAAAAACATCTCCAATGAAACAAAACATCAGACAAGTACCTAGGGGGGGGGGGGGTAATGTTAAGGAAACACCGTTTTAAGGATTTATGAAGATTACCGATTAACACGCGCACGGCTGCGCCAAAAACGAACGGCCGGGGGGGAGGTTGATTTCATCCCCCCTAAGATCTCGAAAACCTCGGGAGAAGTGTCCTGGGGCGGAATTGGCCTCCATCTTTAATTTGTCTCTTCACGGTCACGTGACCTTTTTATGGTGAACGTGCTATAGTAAACAGTAAATCAACCCTCTTGCGGCAGCTTGCTTCGGAGTTCGTAACCTCTATTTTGTCTCAGCCGCGCAGATTACTGCACCATTGATTTTGATGCAGATTCTAAGATAAGAAAGTGATGGACAGTAATGCCGATCAAGTACTCGTTATCTAATACAAGTCTTGAAAAACGCCAAAGTCTTAACGCCGATAATTGCTGAAATAATGGACTAAATGACCATTGAGGTCGATGGTATATGCTTTAAACGTGTTTAAAGCTCATACAAGTGCAAAAAGTGCATTTCCTTTCAGGACGGACACCAGTATAATCCCTTCAACTGATCCGGATCGTTCTCGTTAGCTGATACTGTACCGCAACACACAGCGGATGTGCGGTACAGCCTATGCTCTAAGTTTGATGAACGCAATTCGCGCGTTACAATGGCGTTTCCGGAACTGGGCAGCTAAAAAGATATACTCAGCCGGACACGTGCCACAGCGGGTCGGTACTGGCGGACCGGGTAGTTCAGCGGGAACTCGCTCGCTTTCCGTGTGGGAAGTCCCGGGTTCGAATCCCGGGGCCTCCGGTTCGGGGAATGGCTCCCGATTGATATGTAGCAGCGGTGCCCACATAACACGCCGACGCTCCCGGACCCGCTCCCGTTTTGGACAAGGACCCAGTGCGAGGACCCGCGACCCGTTGCATGAATAACCAAAAACATGACGTCGGCGACCGGTCGTTCAAAATATTACTTTGGATTGCTGTCAGGAAGTGACGTTGCTGTCGTAAATGACTCGTACCTATTCAG
Organism: Chirona hameri; assembly: GCA_036785665.1. NCBI lineage: Eukaryota > Metazoa > Arthropoda > Thecostraca > Balanomorpha > Balanidae > Chirona > Chirona hameri. Next base: position 137,908 of record JAXIVJ010000695.1, on the reverse strand, counting down.
TATTCATGATAATTCATGAACATAAAACAATATTTTTTATCAGTTCCTTTCAGCAATGGCAAACACATTCTTATGTTGCTATGGTGTGCTGGTTGTACCCATTCAGTAAACTAGCAGAATTACCCAAAACTTATCCCTCTCTTCTTACCGTTCCATTGTCCCTTTACAATACGTCCCCTGCTCTCCTCCCTCAGAAGCAGGGCCTGACCACCTGCCGGCGGTCAGTGGTGTGTGGTATGGTGCAAACTAACGCCTGGGGCGTCAGTTCGGAGCCGTTCTGTCAGTGCCCAGGCCGGCAGGAGTGCCCCCTACGCTGGGACAATGAGGACGGACACTCAATCACACACGGCTCCAACCAATACAAGGTGAGGCGACCGAGTGAGTGTGGGCTGGAATGCTTGACTGTGTTAGCCGTGTTTTGCAGTTGCGATGATGCTGATGAGTTAAGCGTTTAAGGGCGTATTTTTTTACCTTACTGTGTGCATAAAATAAGACTACGTTGATCAGTCTTCCATCCATACAGTCAATCTACCAGTATACGCTTTCGTATTTGTCAAGTATTTTTTCCCATTAAGTAACTCTGATAATAGGTTCAGTAAGAAGACAACGATTTGAATTGGCTGACTTAAACTACCATGAGCAGCATCAGAGGTCTGAATAATTCGTTTGTATTACGTCCGATACATTCTTCTTATTATGCACTACGTCTATTAATAGATAATCTTCTTTTTCATATTGTGTCATCGTAGCACCAGTACATTCTGACATGCCAAATCACCAATCCGCTATCACCAATATCCGCTGCGACGCCCCCCGGCCGCCGACGCTACTCAGTCGCAGGTGCCCCTGACCACCCACCCTCAATTACCATTACATCCCGCCCCTCTGACGTCACCGGCCGGCGCTAATCTCGTTTGCCTTGCGGCAGTTTTGTCAGCTGGCGCCCCAGTTGCTGCCGTGCGCCGCCGGTCAGCTGGCTATGACAGACGAGCTGATCACCTTCCATGACTCGGAGACGTTGATGGTGCACCACGAGCTGCTGCACTGCCGCTGCCCGGCCGGCCACCGGCTCGCACAAACAGACTCCCAGTGGAGTCCGATGTCTGACAGTGACGTCATACTTACAGAGAAAAGCTGCGTTCAGGTGGGTGGCAGAGGTGGGAGCAGGCGGCCTTTGAGATATGTGTACAGTGTGGATAGGGGTGGCCTTCAGTGCTAACCAATCAGCGACATGGAAATGACGGCACTGATTGGCCAACGACTCAAGGTCATACTGTCTATTCTGTACCCACACATTTCTATAAAAAGCACCGCGAGGGATTTTGGTGGTGTTTTGCCGGTGTTTGTTTTTCATGCGTGTATTTTAGCAGGAATGAGATTTGGGTCTGTAATTTGATCCGTGACGTTGCTGCAACGTAACGAGATTTGGCGGAGATGGAAATCGCCAGATATGAGAGGCGAGGCTGGAGCGGGTATCACAGGAAAATGCGTACGGTATGCACGCAATGGAAATATGTCCATGGCACTGACAACAATAGCTTTCCTTCCTCTAAATAAGACCTTTTTCTAGGGAGAATAAGCTACACAGCAAATAGTTATACCATCTAGGGTTGCACAAAACAGCTGAACCGCCACTGATATTGAGTAAATGGCACACGACTGTAAAACATGGTTTGACGTAGACACATCCAGACACGACACTCTGCGCCTTCACTGCATATTTAATAAATAGGTCACCGCATACGAATTCCGCTGTGCCATCCTATGAACACCTGGTGCTGACACATGTCTTTTTTTCTTTTCTTTTTCACAGTTATAACGTGTATTCAATCATACTCAATACCATCGACACAATCAACAAGTACAACTGCTCACGCATCATACGGACAAAAGGTGCTCACCAACACACCTACCAAACTCCTCACACAAAGCGCATGCCTCTACCTACATGACTGCATGCTGACACCTTCATGGGCAGAGTTCACAAAAAACTAATCATTTCAACACAGTACAGCGAAGCGCGAGTGTGCGTGCGTGTGCACGTGTCCCGTACATGCGCATGCATGTGCAATGCACATGCATACACATACATACACACATACACGACGCACACGCACACACGACACACATACACATTGTGCATGCGTGTCACGTGCGCAACCGTGCAGAAGTGTTCGTGTGTTTATTTTACTTAATTTTGTTCACAAGTTTTTCTTCGACAACAAACACCCACCCACACACACTCTCAATACTCCATAGGCGGCCCCCGCCCGCGCCGCCTCACGTCTATCCGTGGTCACCCCGCGAAGCGGCGCCCCCTCGCCACCTATCCGTGGTCACCCCGCGAAGCGGCGCCCCCTCGCCACCGGCCGGGCGTGCGAGCCGTCGGCCCAACTGGGTCGGCGCCCCGCACGCCCGGCCGGCCGACCGGCCCCGCAAATAATGCTGAGGGCCGGTCCCAGGTTGGCCCGGGTTAGGACTGGGGATGGGCGGGGCCTGTCATATCCTATATTCTGATATAGCTCCGTGGAGTGTTTGTGTGTTCGTGTGTGTGCTTAGTTGAGTAGCTTTGTCATCAGCACGGTAGTTAAGGCACTAACCGCACGGGCCGACGGCACGCGGGAGTCGCTGTTTTACGTTGAGTACGCATCATTTAACATATTAACAAATAATTCTGCCGAGCTCTGCCCACTTCTCTTCAAATTTGTCAATTTTTGCCTCGTTTTATAACCGTGATACTCTTTTAGAGCCTCTGATTTCAAAAGATTTATAATTGCTGCAAAGAAGGAATTATTCCATTCAACCGTGCTGTGTGTGTGTGACGTACTTTCCAAGAGTTGTAATGAGAGTACTAATGCTTGGAAGATCACTAAGAAAAGAACAAAACAAGTGATGACATTGGCTTCCACTACTGTATTATATTCTTTTTTAAATGTGATAATATCTCTTTAATAAATATTTGCGTTTTCGGACAAAACCATAATAAATGTGTTAGTCTCTACTGCATCATTACAAAAGGAAAATTTATCTGTCTGCGACACTTGCATAATATGTAACAATTTATTTGTTGACAATATTCGTGTTATGATTCTGTAATGCATATAGAGGAAATATGAGGATTTTGTGGCATTTAAGAGTTTTGTTGAAGATCCAATGATTTGATCCCCAATGTCATTCTCCCATTTCTCTTTCAATCTCTGGTTTACTGTCGCATTTCTGGATTCTAATGATGTAGTGAATACAGTGTACGCATATTTTGCAATCTTGCCTTTGTACATCACCATATTTATCATGAAAGGGATATTTGGACGCAACGTCTCTGTCTGTGTCTTCTCGGTATGATGTCGCCGACCAGCAGGAAGACTGCAGAATGCGGATTAATGACTCATAACATAGCAATGTCATATTTATTTTTAACATTTATTTAAGCTCCTAAGCTCCTTAGAGTGTAAGCGGCCGGTAGAAACCTGAATAAATAGTTACTGAATCTGTCTGGCACATGTCACTGCTCACGCTGATATTGAGACGAATGCTGATGCTCACGCTGCCTGCTTTTAATCGTTATGAGCATCAGGGAAGCACACATAGTGTACATCCTGCTGATGTGTGCATGGATCCGAACGAAGAATCGAAACGAAGCGGAGAGTGGTAGAAGCGCCCAGTAGCTTTCTCGACAACATTGGAAAAAAATGGGCACCTTGCAATGCCCCCTAGGGTGCTGCTCTTTCCCGCGCCCTTGCCTTCTCTGCTGCTACCGTTTTTCCTTTCCAGCGTTGTAAGACAGATTCCGTGAGCGGATAAAATTCTGTCAATCCGGCCGAAAAGTATTTTACGCTATGCCGGTTTATATGCACCAGGAAAAGCGTATAGGCATGAAGGGCACATATTGCTACGGTATGTTCATTTGTTGGCAAGCTAAACTTCAGCTTAGTAGCTAAGTGCCTTATGCTCATGTAAATTTGGAAAAGGGCCATTGTCATTGCCGGCTTAGAACCAGATGTGCTGAGTGGCCGTGATCGCCAATTGGAAACGAAGCGGAGCTAGGACAGCCTACCGTAGCAATTAGGATCAGCTGCCGTAGCCGAACTTTGGTAAAAGTTTAAATGGGATGAACAATGAAAACAGAACGACATATGTACTAGCCCCAGTTGAAGTTGTGAGGTACTTAATCCGCTAAAATGTTCTAATCTGGAGCCCAATGAAGGGTGTAGTTCTGCCAAATTGAGCAGCAGAAAATCCCATTGGTATTGATTTTGCTAATTTAGCTTGACGAAATCAAAACAAAGGAGACGAGCTAACTTGGTGTGTTTATGGCCCGGAATCTTCGGCAAATTAAGCAGCCATTCCAGCGTCTGTTGCGAGATATCGCCCAGGACACCAAGATGGATCTTTGTAGTTTGTGCTGTGTTAGGGCTCTATGATTCTAGATATGATATATATATATATATATATATATATATATATATATATATATATATATATATATATATATATATATATATATATTAATAAATTTAGTCCGAATGTTTTTGAATGGATGGATTTCCGAGGTCAGGATCCACACTAAGCATAGCTTGTTGCGCAGGTCCTGACCCCACCACCCGATCGCGCAATTCCTGGCGTCCGGCAGAATTTAGAGACGAAAGTTTTACGTGCCCGACATACCTGGACACGGTCCGCCCCACTCACTGACGTCACCTGACCTTGAGTGCGACCGCTGCCACCGGCCGCAGGCCATTCCAGACAGGAGTAAATAGCGAGCGCCGAAGCGACTCGAACCCGGGCTGCCACTACCGGGAAAGATCAGAAGTCCAGCGCTCTCCCACTGAGCTACAGGGGCGGAGCTACAGGGGCTACAGGGGCGGATATGAGTCTTACTGTGTTCACTATAACTACACATGGGCCCACGGTTGATGCGCAGGCGTTTGCTAAAGAAGTATGATGATCACAAGCATGGAGTGCGGTCAAGCACGTTGCAGTCCGGTTTCTGTGTTAATGACAAGCAAATGCTTGTTTTAGTCGGTAATAGGCGGTACGATTTTGTCCTGTGCCCTATCCAGTGCTTTAAATTGTATGGCTGTGATACTCCGTTATTTTCATATTTCCTTTGTGCATATCTCCTGTTTCTGCATATAATGGAATGGCATCTGATATATTCCAGTGTGGCTATATTAAAAATAAAACATCCTCCTACATCAGTGATTCTCGAATAGGAGCTAGTTACCCTACTTGAGGTAATGAAGTCTTTGGGCGGGATTAACCCTCGCTCTGGTGTGTGTGTGTGTGTGTGTGTGTGTGTGTGTGTGTGTGTGTGTGTGTGTGTGTGTGTGTGTGTGTGTGTGTGTGTGTGTGTGTGTGTGTGTGTGTGTGTGTGTGTGTGTGTGTGTGTGTGTGTGTGTGTGTGTGTGTGTGTGTGTGTGTGTGTGTGTGTGTGTGTGTGTGTGTGTGTGTGTGTGTGTGTGTGTGTGTGTGTGTGTGTGTGTGCGTGCGTGTGCGTGTGCGTGTGCGTGTGCGTGTGGGTGTGGGTGTGGGTGTGCGTGTGCGTGTGCGTGTGCGTGTGCGTGTGCGTGTGCGTGTGCGTGTGCGTGTGCGTGTGGGTGTGGGTGTGCGTGTGCGTGTGCGTGTGCGTGTGCGTGTGCGTGTGCGTGTGCGTGTGCGTGTGCGTGTGCGTGTGCGTGTGCGTGTGCGTGTGCGTGTGCGTGTGCGTGTGCGTGTGCGTGTGCGTGTGCGTGTGCGTGTGCGTGTGCGTGTGCGTGTGCGTGTGCGTGTGCGTGTGCGTGTGCGTGTGCGTGTGCGTGTGCGTGTGCGTGTGCGTGTGCGTGTGCGTGTGCGTGTGCGTGTGCGTGTGCGTGTGCGTGTGCGTGTGCGTGTGCGTGTGCGTGTGCGTGTGCGTGTGCGTGTGCGTGTGCGTGTGCGTGTGCGTGTGCGTGTGCGTGTGCGTGTGCGTGTGCGTGTGCGTGTGCGTGTGCGTGTGCGTGTGCGTGTGCGTGTGCGTGTGCGTGTGCGTGTGCGTGTGCGTGTGCGTGTGCGTGTGCGTGTGCGCGTGCGCGTGCGCGTGCGCGTGCGCGTGCGCGTGCGCGTGCGCGTGCGCGTGCGCGTGCGCGTGCGCGTGCGCGTGCGTGTGCGTGTGCGTGTGCGTGTGCGTGTGCGTGTGCGTGTGCGTGTGCGTGTGCGTGTGCGTGTGCGTGTGCGTGCGCGTGCCCGTGCCCGTGCCCGTGCGCGTGCGCGTGCGCGTGCGCGGGGTGGGGGGGGGGGGGGCATTTTCCCCCGGATGTTTTTCGGGAACAGGCGCCATCAAATTTGGAAAAGCAGTTGGGGCATTAATTACTCACATTGTATGACAATTTTGACCTCAGGGGTCATCTCAGGTCAGGCTACCAGGACACGTCAAGTGACTTAACCTCCACAAATGTTTGTGGTCGCAACACAGCCACAGTGTGTGTCCGATACATTTTAAACTTACAGGATTTCATAAGGTCATAAGTACCTGCAATCCGTTTATCTCGGATTGTATATATCGGTGACCTAAGGTCACCGAAGGTCAATGTCGTGACCTCCCATTATATGTCGATGGGAAAATATACCAATGCTTCCTATTCAGAGAATATGCATTAGATCAGAAGTCATTCTTATAGAAAAAAAATCGAGCCGTGGCTCGATTTTTGTTTTGTTAAAAAATGGCCTCAGGACTGGAAATTTGTTATGTTTGGTCAGTGTGTAAAATACCTGCATATTATTTGGCTTTGCTGCTGCATTTCCAAGGCGCTGTTTCGACGCTAAACATCTCCCGCGCCGGGTCCCGAGGCCATTTTTTTTTAATCGAGCCACGACTCGATTAAAAAAAGAAGAAGAATTGCCTCCGGTATTAAAACAAATATGTTATTTTCGCTCATTATTGATGACCCAGGTACAGTTGTTGCTTCCAAGACCTCGGCAAGGTCAGCTGAGGGTGAACAGTCAAATTTTGAAGTTGACCTAATCAGGTCACCATTAACACATGTCGAAGCGTCTTGACGAGATAAACACGATGGTGTTAAAATTATTGTTCTATGGTTAACCCGCGCCCTGCGGGGGGGGCAAAATATGCCCCCCCCCTCCCGAATTTTCACAATAACTTGAAAACTATTATACATATCGTCGTGCCATTTCCTGTACCTTATGCTACATCAATTTTACATCTTCTCATTGAATGTCAGTGACATTAATGTAGTACTTTGGGAGATAATGGCATTTTAATGACGTCATGTCATACCATTTTTGGTGGAAAAACGATAAATGTTTTACAAATCGTAGAAAATCAAGTTGTGAAGTTAATTGCAAATATTAAACGTAAAATGAAGGGAATTAATTTTTCTTCCAAATGCCTATCTCGGATTTTCGAAATGCTGGGTTTTGACCCCCAGAAATAAAACAAAAATCGGACGAATTTCCACAAAATCATTTTGTTGGAAGATATTTAACAAAACGGACGACATATTAGAGAACCAAGTATGGAAGATACCCCAACCAAATTTCAAAGCAATATTTTTTTTTTTGACTGACTTATGGCTCCCTAAGTATAAAGTAACTCATGACATCATTTTTTGATGTTACGTTTTTTTGGGCTTTTAGTGGCCAGATACAGACAAATAAATGCTACCGCTGTATTTCGGAGACAACTCTGGTCTAGAAACATACCTTTTTTATTTAGATTAATCAATTTCAAATTTTGTCCTTATTGTGACCTGACCTTGACCATATGGGGTCAAGTTGTGCAAATGGCTGCTACTATCGAATTATACGTGTAAAAAAACCATACAACATGTGTCACATGGCTTTCGTAGACCTGTGACCTTTTGTGACCTGACATTGACCTTGACCTTTGCTTACAATTTCACCTTTGCTTATTGGGAGATGCATCATACCTTTGAGAGCACTTTGTGCGATTATAGTCGCAATCTAAGGCTTTGGATGGAAGTATGGTCCCAAAACCCAAATACCTCAATTTTGACATTTGACCTGACCGTACCCTGGTATGTGACATTATTTTGACAATTTCGCGTATGTTGTAGATGCGACTCATTGAGAGCTTTCGATTGTCGCCTTGTGCGTTTCGCTGCGGTTATTGGTTCGGAAGATAACAAGGGGGGTGGGCAGAATCTGCCCCCCCCCCCACTCCCCCAGCGGAGCGCGTTCGGCTGGAGACCCCAGCGGGCCGCGGTTTAACCCATAACAAGTTATTCACGAACAACTTTTTGGAAGAAAATGCCATTGTGACCTTTGGTGACCTCTGGAGCCTAAACTATTGACCTTAGCTAAAATTAGTCGACACCAATGGCGTTTTAATTTTGCATGTGCTTTCGTTTGTTTTTTTCCCGTTTGTTATCATAGTTCTGATTTGTTATCATATCATCATAGTTCCCGAGATATTTGGAGGTTTCTGGAGAAACGTTCTATGCTTGGAAAATTTAAACGTTGATGACCTCTGGTAACCTCAATATTGACCTGAGCCAAACCATGCCCAAAGTAACTTGGAATGTCCTCGATAGTTTTCGAATGTTTTTTCTTCGCGCGTCTTTCTACTCCTTTTAGTTTTCCAGTTAGTGTGTGAGTGTGTGTGTGTGTGGGGGGGGGGGGGGGGCGGGGCATTTTGACCCCCACACCAGGGCGAAGTTGCCTCAGAGGCCCACCGGGGCGAGTGTTAATGGCGACTGAGCAGCGAAGTGAGAGATTATAGGTGACGTTTCACTGCCACCACACGAAGTTGCCTCAGAGGCCCACCGGGGCGAGTGTTAATGGCGACTGAGCAGCGAAGTGAGAGATTATAGGTGACGTTTCACTGCCACCACACGAAGTTGTCTCAGAGGCCCACCGGGGCGAGTGTTAATGGCGACTGAGCAGCGAAGTGAGACATTATAGGTGACTGGTATAGGTGACTGGTATAGGTGACTGGTATAGGTGACTGGTATAGGTGACTGGTATAGGTGACTGGTATAGGTGACTGGTATAGGTGACTGGTATAGGTGACTGGTATAGGTGACTGGTATAGGTGACTGGTATAGGTGACTGGTATAGGTGACTGGTATAGGTGACTGGTATAGGTGACTGGTATAGGTGACTGGTATAGGTGACTGGTATAGGTGACTGGTATAGGTGACTGGTATAGGTGACTGGTATAGGTGACTGGTATAGGTGACTGGTATAGGTGACTGGTATAGGTGACTGGTATAGGTGACTGGTATAGGTGACTGGTATAGGTGACTGGTATAGGTGACTGGTATAGGTGACTGGTATAGGTGACTGGTATAGGTGACTGGTATAGGTGACTGGTATAGGTGACTGGTATAGGTGACTGGTATAGGTGACTGGTATAGGTGACTGGTATAGGTGACTGGTATAGGTGACTGGTATAGGTGACTGGTATAGGTGACTGGTATAGGTGACTGGTATAGGTGACTGGTATAGGTGACTGGTATAGGTGACTGGTATAGGTGACTGGTATAGGTGACTGGTATAGGTGACTGGTATAGGTGACTGGTATAGGTGACTGGTATAGGTGACTGGTATAGGTGACTGGTATAGGTGACTGGTATAGGTGACTGGTATAGGTGACTGGTATAGGTGACTGGTATAGGTGACTGGTATAGGTGACTGGTATAGGTGACTGGTATAGGTGACTGGTATAGGTGACTGGTATAGGTGACTGGTATAGGTGACTGGTATAGGTGACTGGTATAGGTGACTGGTATAGGTGACTGGTATAGGTGACTGGTATAGGTGACTGGTATAGGTGACTGGTATAGGTGACTGGTATAGGTGACTGGTATAGGTGACTGGTATAGGTGACTGGTATAGGTGACTGGTATAGGTGACTGGTATAGGTGACTGGTATAGGTGACTGGTATAGGTGACTGGTATAGGTGACTGGTATAGGTGACTGGTATAGGTGACTGGTATAGGTGACGTGTGACGTGTGACGTGTGATGAGGTGACGTTTTTCACTGCCACAACACATTATCGCGAAGAGCATCAATGCCAATCAATGCCAGATGATGCTCTCAGTTTTGTGTTACGGTGTACGTGTTGTTTTACGCTGGGAATCACCAGGCACGTAGCCAAGGGGCGGGGGGGGGGGGGGGTGCGGCAGGCCCCCTGTGGGCCAGGAGGGCGCGCGCCGAAAAGGGCCGACGAGACTGCGCGAAGCGTGGTATCATTGCCTCCTTACAACGCGAAGCGTGGTCTTTAGAGAATTTAGAGCACCTCAGAGGCCGTGTAGGGCCACCAAGGCCATTTCTGAAAGACCAGAGGGCCCCTTGGACTTTCAAAAGAGCCATGTGCATGCCAGAGGGGCACCTGGCTAGACCGAAAGGGACCCTGAGCGGGTCAGAGGGCCCCCTGAACGCGTCAAATGGCCCCTAGCCAGCACAGAGGGGCCCCTGGGCAGGTAGAGAAGCCCCTGGGGAGATAGAGAGGCCCCTGAGCATGTCAGCAGGGCCACAAAGCGGCCAGCGCAGTCCATTGCCAGATCATAAGGGCCCCTGCGCAGGTTGGATGGCCCCTGTACATGCCGAGGGTCCCTGATAAGTTAAAAGGGCCCCTGTGCAGGTCAGAGGGGCCCCAGACCAGATCGAAAGGGCCCCTAGGTGGGTCAGAAGGGCCCCTGAACATGCTGAATGGGTGTCTAGTCCAGTGTCGGAAAAGTGGCCCGTTTCTCTATTTTTCTGAACTTTTGTTCCATGAAATTTTGTTCCATGAAACCTTTGACTGTAAAGAATGATTTTTTTTTAGTCTGTGGGTGCAAATGGCTGACGAGCATAAAATGGCAGGAGAAGATAGACACAAATTAACATACATTATTATTTATGGCCCAAACTGGCCCAGGAAACTATTATGGCCTAAACTGTATTTTAACATTAACATAAAATGTATTTCACATTTGTGGTGCATACAAACGTACAAAAACAAACCTAGCCTTTTTGATAAAACAAGCTAGTAAACAAACTGAATTGGGCAATTGTCCAAATCACCGCCGTCAGTCGCCGTATTTGACAGCCAGAGCAGAACATTTCTTATGTTAAAATCTGGTATACTCATTTATTAAAAAATTTGTTCCGTCGCTGGCGAAAAATTGTTCCGCGAACTTAGATCGTGGAACCACTTTTCTGACACTGCTCTAGTCAGCACGGAGGGGCCCCAGGGCAGGTCGGAGGGCCTTCGGAGCATGTCGCAAGGCGACAAAGCAGCCAGCGCAGTCCCTTACCAGGTCGGAAGGGCCCCTTAGAAGGCTGGAGGGCCCCTGGAGAGACCAGAGGGCTCCTGTAAAGTTAAAAGGGCCTCTGTGCAGATCGGAGGGGCTCCTGACCAGACCGAAAGGACCCCTGGGCGGGTAAAAAGGGCCCCTGAGCATGCCGAATTGGCCCCTGCCTAGCCAGCACGGAGGGGCCCCAGGGCAGGTCGGAGGGCCCCTTGAGCATGTCGGCAGGTCGACAAAGTAGCCAGCGCAGTCCGACCAGAAGAGTCGCTGGGCAGATCGGAGGGGCTCCTGGGCAAGTCAGAGGGGCCCCTGGTTAGACCGAAAGGGTCCCTGGGCCGGTCGGAAGGGCCCTTGAACATGCCGGATGAGTTCCTAGACAGACTGGAGGGGCCCCTGGCCAGGTCGGAAGGACCTCTGAACAGACCGAATATGCCCATTGACACACAAGAGGGGCTTCTTGGAAGGTTTGAGGAGTCCCTGGTCAGACCGGAAGGGTCAAAAGCACGTAGAGATCCCATATGAAGATTAAATACAAAGAGAACTTACTCCACAAGAAAATATTAAAAACAGAGCTTACGGGTATATTGTAACACCCTTCGTCAGGGTGTTACAATATACCCGAAAGCTCCGATTGTAAGTTTTCCTGTAGAGTAAGCCCTTTTTGTATTTTATATATATCATCCACTCCACATCATGTATTTTCGCTTCGCGGATCCCAGATGAGTTCCTGAACAGGTCGGAAGGGCGTTGAAAAGGTCCGAGGGGCCCCTATGCGATCTGAAGGGACCTTGGGCCTTTGAACAGTAAGAATGCAGTTGTCCAGGGAATCAAAATTTTCGTGCTCCTCCGCGGCGCAATTTAACTACAAATTAAATTATATGCTGGTTAGAAGAAAACAAATCGGCCCGTTTCTCGGCGCATTCATGTGTTATGTTGCTACTTTACTATATAATTTGGCAAAATAGTTCACTTTAACACCTTTTTTTACCGCACTTGTAAACGCACAATATAGCATTTTTAGAGGTCCGCGCCATACGCAATGCGACGCATTGATGAGAAAGCATGCCCAGGGCATACGACACAAAATGTTGGCGCCGCTCCGCGGCGCAATTTGTTTAAGAGTTCCAGGTCTTGAGCTTAAAAAAATATTCCAAGTTGGTATGGCTGATTCCAAATTGGTGCCGCTGGTTCCAATGTTGATATGGCAGTTTGCCAACTCCAGCTCCTAAAAGTTGGTATGGCCCTTGCCATACCTGTCATACTGCATTTTACATCCTTGTAACGTGTCTTTTCATCCGTTTTGTTTGACCCTTTCAACGCTTGGGAAGGGGGCCCTTTCAACGGTCGGGAATGGGCCCTTTCGAGGCGCCGTCCCCCCCCCCCCCTGGACGAAATCCTGGCTACGTGCCTGGGAACCAATGTTATAGACTACTCCACTTATATTCCTGTTCCTAGATGGCACTACATGTTAACGCCTGAAGTTATGTTGTACCGCATAGCTTGAAGCCGGGGGATGCGGACTACGCAATGAGCGAGGAGGTAAAGAGTCAACCTGGTCATCAAAAGGGGTAACCACCCTATTGCACCATGGTGTAGATCTGAAGAAAAAAATGTGGCGGACATTTTTTCTTAGTAAGTAAGCGCAATGTCGCCAAGCCATTCAGCATACTCAAAGCTACTAACATTGCGAACATTTTGGTAGACTTCAGTTGACCTGAGGCGGTTTTTAGGGGGAATCAGTGGCGGCTCGTCATATGAGGAAACTGAGGCCGAGTCTCACTTATTATTTAGGAAGAATGCGCTTTTAAATATTCATTGGTTGCCATAGAAAAAAAGATGTGTGAGTGATTCCTATTCTGCACATCGCAGTGCTTTTTATTATGGCATATCACCGAAATTCCCCGCCTCTTCCATCCACCCGCCAGCCAACCACCCGCCAGTACGTTTACCATACAAACCACTACGAGCCGACTGAGGCCCGGCCGGCCTGCCGCCTCACCGCCTCCGCCCGTTCAGCCCAGCTACTGAGGCACCAGCGGGCGAACGCCTCTCAGCCGACGGTGTCGTGCCGTGCCGACCAATGGTAGCCATCTCACATCTGAGGCACGGATGTTTTGGGCCTCACAGCGATTATTCGGCTCCTAGGATACCAACGAGCAGTTGGCGATACCAATACCGATACCGACACCAAGTTTTTATAAGAAATTGCATCTCTAATTCTGCCATTTTGTCATTGTCAGAGCATACTGATACACTATATTTCCATGTTTTGAGTATGCACGCCTTTATTTAAAGGTTTTCCCTGGTTGATGTCGATGGGAACATAAATATTATTGATCATTGTCTGAAAATCGCCACGAAACCCGATCAGTGACGCGGAGTGGCTAAAGTTAGCCGGTTCCGGCTAATTTAGCAACATCGAAATTCTAAAAAATAACAACTTTGAATGCACAGAATCTCAATCCTGCAACCACCATGCAATAGCACCAGGCTGTCGACCAATTTTGACTCCGACATATTTTTATGTGTGGCTTTAAAAACACAGGGCACACCAAAATGTCCCAACAGTATGTTAAAGTTATCCTGAATGACGGTGGTATTCTCAAGGAGCGCGTGTTAACAAGCATTTGTTCACTAAGCTCTGTGTTCCCCAGCCTGCCTCCCACTCCCTCTATCCCCTCCCTCCTTGGCTCCCACTCCCTCTCCTTCCCTCGACCCTCCCTTTGCTCTCACTCCCTCCCCCTCATCTCTCCCTCTCCCTCTCCCTCTCCCTCTCCCTCTCCCTCTCCCTCTCCCTCTCCCTCTCCCTCTCCCTCTCCCTCTCCCTCTCCCTCTCCCTCTCCCTCTCCCTCTCCCTCTCCCTCTCCCTCTCCCTCTCCCTCTCCCTCTCCCTCTCCCTCTCCCTCTCCCTCTCCCTCTCCCTCTCCCTCTCCCTCTCCCTCTCCCTCTCCCTCTCCCTCTCCCTCTCCCTCTCCCTCTCCCTCTCCCTCTCCCTCTCCCTCTCCCTCTCCCTCTCCCTCTCCCTCTCCCTCTCCCTCTCCCTCTCCCTCTCCCTCTCCCTCTCCCTCTCCCTCTCCCTCTCCCTCTCCCTCTCCCTTTCTTTTCTTGTGTTCATCTCAGGATTACTGAGAGCAGTTTGCGGGCAGGAAGAGCTATTATTTCCAAACTGAGGATGACAGTGGGATTGCAACTCAGCGAATCTGGATTGCTCCCGATTATTTGTTCAATCCAGAGACTGGGAAAGTGTGTGTCGGTGTTCAGTACACGGCGTACTACTTAGGGAGGGACCACTCTTAGGGAGAGACCACTTAGGGACGGACCACTTGGGGAGGGACCACTTAGGGAGGGACCACTTAGGGAGGGACTACTCTTAGGGAGGGACCACTTAGGGAGGGACCACTCTTAGGGAGGGACCACTTAGGGAGGGACTACTTAGGGAGGGATCACTTAGGGAGGGACCACTCTTAGGGAGGAACCACTTAGGTTGGGACCACTCTTAGGGAGGGACCATTCTTAGGGAGGGACCACTTCGGGAGGGACCACTTAGGGAGGGACCACTCTTAGGGAGGGACCACTTAGGGAGAGACCACTTAGGGAGGGACCACTTAGGGAGGGACTACTCTTAGGGAGGGACCACTTAGGGAGGAACCACTCTTAGGGAGGGACCACTTAGGGAGGAACTACTTAGGGAGGGATCACTTAGGGAGGGACCACTCTTAGGGAGGAACCACTTAGGTTGGGACCACTCTTAGGGAGGGACCACTTAGGGAGGGACCACTCTTAGGGAGGGACCACTTCGGGAGGGACCACTTAGGGAGGGACCACTCTTAGGGAGGGACCACTTAGGGAGGGACCACTTAGGAAGGGACCACTTAGGGAGGAACCACTTAGGGAGGGACCACTTAGGGAGGAACCTCTTAGGGAGGAACCTCTTAGGGAGGGACCAATTAGGGAGGGACCACTCTTAGGGAGGGACCACTTAGGAAGGGACTTCTTAGGGAGGGACCACTTAGGGAGGGACCACTCTTAGGGAGGGACCACTTAGAGAGGGACCACTTAGGGAGGGATCACTTAGGGAGGGACCACTCTTAGGGAGGGACCACTCTTAGGGAGGGACCCCTTAGGGAGGGACCACTTAGGGAGGGACCACTCTTAGGGAGGGACCACTTAGGGAGGGACCAGCTAGGCAGGGACCACTTAGGGAGGGACCACTTAGGGAGGTACCACTTAGGGAGGGACCACTTAGGGAGGGACCTCATAGGGAGGGACCTCTTAGGGAGGGACCACTTAGGGAGGGACATCTTAGGGAGGGACCACTTAGGGAGGGACCACTTAGGGAGCGACCACTTAGGGAGGGACCACTTATGGAGGGACCACTTAGGGAGGGACCACTTAGGGAGGGACCACTTAGGGAGGGACCACTCTTTGGGGGGACCACTGTGTAGTCCACCGTAATGGCGATACAAGGCATGGGCTCCGACACGGGGACGGGAACGGGTCGCTCCAATTTTTGCCTTCGGATGTTAACATTGGGCCTGTGAGCGTTGCATGGGAAGTACACCTCCAGAACGTCGTCCCCCCAACTTCTGGTAGGCGTCGACGTCACTGATACAAGGCAAATATTTGCACTATGCTGACATAAAATATGCGGTTTAAAACGTTTTTTGACAGAACGTCTGTCACAAAAAGTCTGTCACAGAAAGTCTGTCACATTTGTATTAAACTTGCCGATACTATCACCGACGAAACGGGAAAAATACCAAACTTTTACATATATTGCCATAGATACCGTGTGCCTTCAAGCCTTCAGTGGTTAATGCTGGCGTCTCCGAATTAATACATTAGATTAGTAAGAATAGTTAACTATCTGGATTGTCTTCTACTGTTAACATGAACATTATGGATAGTTTGTAATTGCAAACTTAATTATTACAAAAAATGGATCAATGATGTATAATACAGACCATGGAATTATCGTTAAGTATCGTATCGTTATCAAATGAAAATAGTTTCAAAACTCCTTTAACCTCGACAAAGCTAGAGTTTATTGACGTTTTGTAGTAGATTGTAGATTGTAGTAGGCAACTTGTAAGTACTGAATATTTGGTGCTAAAACATCCACTTATTAAGTGAATGGGATAACATCATTAAAGGCATTCAAGATGTGTTCAAGAACTCCCCTTCAATAGCCTATTCATTATAAGTGTATAGCTTCTTTAGGAAAGTTTCGTGCCATATTCTTAATAGCAGCCATTGAGTTGCGCCCGGGAAGAGTTTCGAACCCGGCCTGCAATGTCACCCACTCAAGGTGAAGTCCTTGGCAACTCGGCTTGAATCCGATATTTCTGACAAGTTCTAACAGCTAAGCTAACTGATTCGCACGTGTGGCATTTAGCCGTGCTGGGTCTGCACTTATTGCATCATCTGTATGCACCCGAAATGGCTAACAACATTGAGTACTGACGATCAAATACAAACATAAAATAATTTTGTTTTCGGGAATGTGAATGTGTATGCAGTCTAGCAAATTTCAATGACTCTAACTTTCACTGGTAGTGAATCATAAGAGAATGTGCGACAAAATGTCACTATATATTCCACTTCACAATTTGGAGAAGCAATATTATTATTTTCATAGTTCATTATTGGAAAGTATCAGCCAGAATAAATGGCTAATATCGACTTATATGTGAGGCGAACGGGATATGGAAGACATATTTTGCTTTCTCACTTACTCTCCGAATAATATACATATATCGTTGAAATCAGGCACTAAACGTGACGAAACCCCACAATCAAAGACAGTTCATCCTCGGAAGGGATTCTACTGCGCGCCAAATTGACATAATCACAGCTGGATGACCTGCTATAAGACCGCCGCCGCATTGTAGACATTCCGTCCGCTCAGGCGACTGGCAGTGTCAATCATGTAGACATTCCGGCCGGTCAGGCGACTGACAGTGTCGATCATGTAGACATTCCGGCCTGTCAGACGACTGGCAGTGTCGATCATGTAGACATTCCGGCCGGTCAGACGACTGGCAGTGTCGATCATGTAGACATTCCGGCCGCTCAGACGACTGGCAGTGTCGATCATGTAGACATTCCGGCCGCTCAGACGACTGGCAGTGTCGATCATGTAGACATTCCGGCCGGTCATGTAGACATTCCGGCCGGTCAGACGACTGGCAGTGTCGATCATGTAGACATTCCGGCCGGTCATGTAGACATTCCGGCCGGTCAGACGACTGGCAGTGTCGATCATGTAGACATTCCGGCCGGTCAGAGGACTCGCAGTGTCGATCATGTAGACATTCCGGCCGGTCAGACGACTGGCAGTGTCGATC
Organism: Chirona hameri; assembly: GCA_036785665.1. Lineage (NCBI taxonomy): Eukaryota > Metazoa > Arthropoda > Thecostraca > Balanomorpha > Balanidae > Chirona > Chirona hameri. The sequence goes on along the minus strand of JAXIVJ010000695.1, from coordinate 120,328 downwards.
ATGTAGACATTCCGGCCGGTCAGAGGACTCGCAGTGTCGATCATGTAGACATTCCGGCCGGTCAGACGACTGGCAGTGTCGATCATGTAGACATTCCGGCCGGTCATGTAGACATTCCGGCCGGTCAGACGACTGGCAGTGTCGATCATGTAGACATTCCGGCCGGTCAGAGGACTCGCAGTGTCGATCATGTAGACATTCCGGCCGGTCATGTAGACATTCCGGCCGGTCAGACGACTGGCAGTGTCGATCATGTAGACATTCCGGCCGGTCAGACGACTGGCAGTGTCGATCATGTAGACATTCCGGCCGGTCATGTAGACATTCCGGCCGGTCAGACGACTGGCAGTGTCGATCATGTAGACATTCCGGCCGCTCAGACGACTGGTAGTGTCGATCATGTAGACATTCCGGCCGGTCAGACGACTGGCAGTGTCGATCATGTAGACATTCCGGCCGGTCAGAGGACTGGCAGTGTCGATCATGTAGACATTCCGGCCGGTCATGTAGACATTCCGGCCGGTCAGGCGACTGGCAGTGTCGATCATGTAGACATTCCGGCCGGTCAGAGGACTCGCAGTGTCGATCATGTAGACATTCCGGCCGGTCAGAGGACTCGCAGTGTCGATCATGTAGACATTCCGGCCGGTCAGACGACTGGCAGTGTCGATCATGTAGACATTCCGGCCGGTCAGAGGACTGGCAGTGTCGATCATGTAGACATTCCGGCCGGTCATGTAGACATTCCGGCCGGTCAGACGACTGGCAGTGTCGATCATGTAGACATTCCGGCCGGTCAGACGACTGGCAGTGTCGATCATGTAGACATTCCGGCCGGTCATGTAGACATTCCGGCCGGTCAGACGACTGGCAGTGTCGATCATGTAGACATTCCGGCCGCTCAGACGACTGGTAGTGTCGATCATGTAGACATTCCGGCCGGTCAGACGACTGGCAGTGTCGATCATGTAGACATTCCGGCCGGTCAGAGGACTGGCAGTGTCGATCATGTAGACATTCCGGCCGGTCATGTAGACATTCCGGCCGGTCAGGCGACTGGCAGTGTCGATCATGTAGACATTCCGGCCGGTCAGAGGACTCGCAGTGTCGATCATGTAGACATTCCGGCCGGTCAGAGGACTCGCAGTGTCGATCATGTAGACATTCCGGCCGGTCAGACGACTGGCAGTGTCGATCATGTAGACATTCCGGCCGGTCAGACGACTGGCAGTGTCGATCATGTAGACATTCCGGCCGGTCAGACGACTGGCAGTGTCGATCATGTAGACATTCCGGCCGGTCAGAGGACTCGCAGTGTCGATCATGTAGACATTCCGGCCGGTCAGACGACTGGCAGACCGCAGTGTCGATCACCGACCGGAGGCATAATCTGCGCCACCGTCATAACAATGTGATTATGACTATACATTTTGCGCACACTAATATACACATGGGATGTGTTTTGTTTTGTTTACCAACAAGTACACCAAACGTGCGAGATGTATCTTTGATTGTTCACTGCATGATTATTTTTTTAGTGAGCATGATTCATTTATTCACTGCACGAAGCTATGATGCATCTGCGCGCGCGATAAGCATGTCGTGTGCCAGTAAATCGAGCCCAAATGTTTGAAGCCACTTCTACCATTATCCATCACCATAGTGCCATCCAGTGTCATCATCATACATCATACATCATACGTGCCCTCACAATCATGTACTACTAACAATATATCTTTAAATAGTACTTCGAAGTTCAAATGCGCTCAGACGATGGCTGGCTCACGCGTTCCGGGATGAAACCTAACAAGTGCGTCTGTGAAGTTGCACCGGGCTCACATCTCAGACTGCTGGGCTGAGTCGGCGGCGCTTGGCGGCTTCTGCCACTGGGTAAATTTGTACCATTCAGTAGTTAGGCACCATTCAGAAATACAGGATGTAGTGCATCGTAAGTTATTCCCTGTGGACACTTCATTTTCACACATCCTGCTGGCAGGGCTGGTGCCACATATTTTCGGTTGGGGGCGGCTTTTCCAGAAAAAGGGCCCTTGGCCAAAAGGGCCTACCCAGCCTGCAATATTATGTAATATATATTTAATATAATTTCCGTCTTTCTCGTTCCCGCACGGATTACCATTTATTTATGATCAAATTTGAACACTTTAAATAGAGCATCACATCCTTTATTTTCAAGTGGCATTGTGGCGTCACACAGTTCAAGTTTGTACTCAAAGTGACTAAGTTATCAACTATATTTTTTTCATTTCTTGCGACATGTACGAAGGATGTTTACTATAGTTCATTAGTTACCAGAAGGAATTTACCAGTCATCACATTTTCTTTCGGTGCTATCATCTCAGACAGGCACGTAACCAGGATTTCATCCAGGGGGGGGGGGGGCGCCTCGAAAGGGTCACCTTCCCGAACGTTGAAAGGGCCAAACAAAACGGATGAAAAGGCACATTACAAGGATGGAAAATGCAGTATGACAGGAATGGCATGGGCCATACCAACTTTTAGGAGCTGGAGTTAGCAAACTGCCATATCAACTTTGGAACCAGCGACAGCGACACCAATTTGGAATCAGCTATATCAACTTGAAATATTTTTTTTAAGCTCAAGACCTGTAACTCTTACACAAATTGCGCCGCGGAGAGGCGCAATTTGAGGCGCAACTTTCTACTGAAACATTTGTAAATAAGGATTTAACATCGAAACTAGCCAGACACTTATTTGTGAAGTCCACATCTTTGATTCTCTCCATGAGGTCGTCCGTGTTTCGAAGATGGAAGTCGTTGATGGCACCCAGAGAACTTGACAGCGGTCTTGCCAGCACCTTCGCAAGTCGATGTGGGGCGCTGCCAATCTACCTGCCAGTAGAGAGTGCACTAAAAGCCATTCAAAGTGTGGTGGACAATATCGATGCTGACCAGCTGCCTTTGCCGAAAGCAGACTATTTAAAATTATTAGCTATATGCATGAACTTTGGGAGATTTACGCTCAATTCTGAGGAATACTTCCAGCTGAGCCATGTTGCTGCATGTTTGTTCATGGAATGGTTAGAAAAACATCACTATCAGGGGATCATGGGAAGGGATGTAATCTGGGCTCGTTACGTTGATGACATTCTTGTCGTAGTACCAAAAAGCATGAACTTAGAAGAGAAACTCCACGCCCTAAACTCAGTTGATTCCAAAATGCAATTCACTCTCGAAAAAGAAAAGCAAGGGACCATTGCTTTCCATGACACCGAAATCATACATCAGGATCAGGTAAAATTCAAAGTATCGAAAACTGACGAACAAGGAATGCTGTGTGCATTTCTACTCGGGTCACAGTGACAGAGTAAAACGGGGAGTAGTTTTAGGGTTTTGTCTTAGGGCTTTTCGCATTTGCAGTAAAAAATACCTCGATGAAGAGATTGAACATATAATTTAATCTTTTACCAAGCTGAAATATCCGAAGGGATTTCTCCTCAATCTAAAACAAAAAGCTTTAAACATACGACAAAAGTCTACGATAGGGAAGACAAAGAAAAAAGACGAACGATACTTAACCCTATTCCCTGCGGGGCAGATTCTGCCCATCCCGGTGGCTTTTCACTCGCCGCTTCTAAACAGTTAGGCCTAGCGTCCTGAAACTTTGTGACTTTTCCCAAAATTGAATGGCGCATGTTGTGTCAAGATTGTGAAAAAATTGGTCCGGCTGAAGCGGTTCCAGGTTCCTGTTTTGGGGAGGGTGTTACGAATGCGGTTTAGCGTAGCATACTTCCTTCGTGGTTTGCAGTGCAATAAATGCGTCAGAAACCATTTCAATGCAATATGCATCATAGATACTGGGATTGTACATTTTTTTTTGGGCAGAAGCGCACTCAGGATAAACAAAAATGGGAGGCGATACCCACCCTCAAACTAGGTCCAACTTCAAATTAGTAAGATGATAAAAGCGTTACGCGCATGGTGCCCCCCATGTTTTTCCTGGATCCGCCTATGCGCAATATATCAAATTTAACAAATTGCAGCATATAATGCCCACATGTAACGTTCATGTCGTCCCAAACAATCACGAACAGCACATTTTTTTTTATCTCCAGAAAATCCCCCCATTTTACATTCCCTGAATACGCCTATGATTTTTATTTAGTTTTTTGTCTTTTAATATATTCAATGCCAGTACATATGAAGCTCAAAAACGTTTGAAACATGAAAATATTTCGAGCCACATGGCCGCAATGACCTTTCAAAAACATCCAAAATTTTCGGATTTTTGCCCCCTGGCGCCCCATTTTTGAACAAAACAAAGATTTTGGAATCCAAAAAGAGAGATATTGTCATGACGAACCGAATGGCGTTTTCCCATCGAAATCAACCGAGCGGTTCTCGAGATCTCTGGGGGGGGGGGGGGCAGAATCTTCCCCCCGCAGGTTAACGTAATTCTGGCCGCCCGCAGGGAATAGGGTTAACGAAACCGATTTCGAGGCCAGCCGAAACGATTGCCAGCCAGCTCGAAACAACGGGCTTAAAGGCTAAAACACAGCCTTCGCCCAGCTGCACGAAGTGGATGCGGGTGCCTATTCAAATGCATTAAACGGAGGTTGCAACAACTGCACGATGCGCACGTTGCGGGAAGAAAAAATCGACTACGGAAATTTACCCATGCATTTGAATAGGCGTCCGCAGGCACTCGCATCCACTTTGCGCAGCTGCGCGAAGACTGTGTGTCAGCCTTTACAGTAAGTAGCATTTACGTCTGGGAAAAAGGTGGGTGATATGTTGGCAAAAAAGAAGCAAGAAAAGACTCAGGACAAGAGTGTCGTTTATAAAGTACCATGCGGGCTTGTAATAAAGCATATATAGGTGAAACTGGGAGGGTATTGAAACAAGATTTAAAGAACATAGAAGGGAAATTCGAAACTACATGGAACACAGCGCGTTTGTAGTCCATGCAGAGAAAGCCAGCCATTTGCCAAATTGGAATGGAGCCGGGATTTTGGCCTTCTGCAAAAATAGAGAAAATAGAAAAGCCACTGAAGCAGCATATATTGCCATGAACGAAACTATTAATAATAGGGTTGGGTCTATGAAATGGGCAAAATCAGTGGCAGCTTCCGGTATTATATAAGAGAGCGGTTCGTTAGGATATCATCGATATTTGTATACGTATTAAATTTTCTAGACGATCTGTCCAAGGCGGTACTCTATGAAATGTGTCACATGATTATTTTTGTGAGAAATCAAGACGATGAAACGGCGATGTGTTCCGTGGTGTATATCTTGTAATCTTTGTGTTCTATTATACAACCGATACTGACGAAGACTTAGCGTTTAAACGCGTTTATCGGATTGTATTGTTACTGTATGTTTCAATTATATATATATATATATATATATATATATATATATATATATATATATATATATATATATATATATATATATATATATATATATATATATATATATATATATATATATATATATATATATATATATATATATATATATATATATATATATATATATATATATATATATATATATATATATATATATATATATATATATATATATATATATATATATATATATATATATATATATATATATATATATATATATATATATATATATATATATATATATATATATATATATATATATATATATATATATATATATATATATATATATATATATATATATATATATATATATATATATATATATATATATATATATATATATATATATATATATATATATATATATATATATATATATATATATATATTAAATACAAAGAAGGCCTACCCTACAATAAAAATAAAAATTGGAGCTTTTGGGTATATTGTAACACCCTGACGAAGGGTGTTACAATATTCCCGAAAGCTCCGATTTTAATATTTTATTTTTATTTTGGAGTAAGTCCTCTTTGTATTTAGTCTTCATCTGGGATCTCTACGTGCTTTTGGCCCTTCCGGTCTGACCAGCGACTCCTCTGACCTTCCAAGAAGCCCCTATTGTGTTTCAAGGGGCCCATTGGGCCTGTTCAGAAGTCCTTCCGACTTGGCCACTGGCCAGGGACTGCACTGGCTGCTTTGTCGCCCTGTTGACATGCTCAGGGGCCCCTCCGACCTGCCCAGGGGCCCCTCCAATCTGGTTAGGAACTCATCCGGCATGTTCACGGGCCCTTCCGACCGGCCCAGGGAACCTTTCGGTCTAGCTAGGGGCCCCTCTGACTTGCCCAGGAGCCCCTCCGATCTGCCCAGCGACTCTTATGGTCGGACTGCGCTTGCTGCTTTGTCGCCATGCTGACATGCTCAAGGGGCCCTCGACCTGCCCTGGGGCCCCTCTGTGCTGTCTAGGGCCAATTCAGCATGTTCACGGGCCCTTCTTACCCACCCAGGGGTCCTTTCGGTCTGGTCAGGGCCCGTCCTATCTGCACACAGGCCCTTTGAACTTTCCAGGTGCCCTCTGGTCTCTCCAGGGGTCCTCCAGCTTTATAAAGGGCCCTTCCGACCTGGCAAGGGATTGCGCTGGTTGCTTTGTCGCCTTGCGACATGCTCCGAGAGCCCTCCGACCTGGGCCCCTCCGAGCTGACTAGGAGCCCATTCGGCATTTTCAGGGGCTCTTCTGACCCACCTAGAGGCCCTTTCGGTCTGGTCAGGGGCCCGTATGACCTGCACAAGGGCCTTTTTAACTTCCCAGGGGCCTTATGACCTGGCAATGGACTGCGCTTGCTGCTTTTTCGCCCTGCCGACATGCTCAGGGGCCTCTCGACCTGCCCAGGGGCTCTGCACTGGCTAGGAGCCCATTCGACGTGTTCAGGGGCCCTCAGACTCGCTCAGGGACCCTTTCGGTCTGGACAGGGGCCCTTCGGACATACACAGGACTCTTTTGAACGTCCAAGGGACCTTCTGGTCTTTCAGAGAGGGCCCTGGTGGCCCTAAAGGGCCTCTGAGCTTGAGCATGTCGGCAGGGCGACAAAGCAGCCAGCGCAGTCCGACCAGAAGAGTCGCTGGGCAGATCGGAGCTGCTCCTGGGCAAGTCAGAGGGGCCCCTGGTTAGACCGAAGGGGTCCCTGGGCCGGTCGGAAGGGCCCTTGAACATGCCGGATGAGTTCCTAGCCAGACTGGACGGGCCCCTGGGCAGGTCGGAAGGACCTCTGAACAGACCGAATATGCCCCTTGGCGCACAAGAGGGGCTTCTTGGAAGGTTTGAGGAGTCCCTGGTCAGACCGGAAGGGTCAAAAGCACGTAGAGATCTCATATGAAGATTATATCTCCTCAAGGGACTTCCTGGTCTTTCAGAGAGGGCCCTGGTGGCCCTAAAGGGCCTCTGAAGTGCTCTAAACTCTCTAAAGACCACGCTTCGCGTGATAAAGAGCCCATGATACTGCGTTTCGCGCAGTCTCGCCCCAGGATGGCCCTTTTCTTCGACGCGCCGAAAAAGGCCCTCCTAGCCTCCAAAGGGGGGGGGGGGCGGATACACCCCCCTGGCTACGTGCCTGATATCAGATGACATCACAACGTCACGAAGGTGGAACGACGAGCACCGTTCAGGAACGCATATTCGCGCTCGATATCTCGATCAGGAACCTCGCGCGTCTCCTTCTGATGGCCGGGTCATTCGATAGGGTTTTGCGAGCAAGCACAGATTAATACCGAAATTATTATACGCTATATCATTTCAAACTTACATGAATTTTTTGAAATTTTCAAATCAAATTTGGAGTTGCCAACCGCCCGTCCTCTTTCTGGACACTTTTGCGATTTTCGCCAATATCTTACACGTACATTTGGGTACATTTGGGCATTAATTATTGTTGATAATTTTCTGAAAATATAATTTTCGAATTCTGCGTATGCCGTTTGACAACCGTAGTGATTGTCATGGAGTTATCACGGACAATGAAGCTGTTTCTCTGCATTTCCTGTAAGGATTTTAAGGCACCCGCTCACAGCGCCATCTATTGAGCGGACTTCCAATTTATGCACTAGTTGCAGTTTCCCGGCTGCGGAGGTCTGCAGAGGAGCTTCACACGCACTGAAATCAGTGGCGGCGGATAAGGAGCGGGGCAGCTGCCCCCCCCCCCACTCATGAAGTTGGGGGGGGGGGAAGCAAACATATGATTTTGCCCACCCTTGTATTGTAAGATTCAAGAAGTTGGTTCGATTTTGTATTTTTAACCGAAAAATGGACCGAGGGCCCCGAGGTGCCCCCAGCCAGCTTCAGGGGCCCTCTAAGGCCGACAGAAGTCCCTCAGTCGGCATAAGGAGGCCCTCGGAAGGCCTGCAACTTAAACATGGACCTGTCCGACGTTTGGTTGCGACCATTTAGAGGGCCTGCAAAATATAGTGGCCTAAATCCGAGGAGATACCATTTCACGCCATTTTTTTGTTTTTGTTTGTTTGTTGGGGGGGGGGGGGGGGGGGGGGGGTTGGCCGTGGGGAGGGGTCCCTTTGGCCGAGGGGACCCCTGCCCCCCCCTCCCATCCGAAAATACCTGCCGCCGCCAACGACTGAAATAGAACACCAGCAGATTAACTCCATGACAAAATGGATTTAATGTGGGTGGGGAGGAGTGCGTGCCAAACAAATTTGACTGCATGAGCTTGATCCGCCCCTCTAGACAGGACAGGTACTTGTCCTATTTCTAGACGTGAAGCTCGGTGCCTGTCCTGTCCCCAGACGTTAGGCCCAATACCTGTCCTTTCTCCAGACGTGAGTCCCGATAACTGTCCTAATTCCAGGCCCGGTGCCTGTCCTGCCTCCAGACGTAAGGCCGATACCTGCCCCGCCTCCGGGCCCGGTGCCTGTCCTTTCTCCAGACGTGAGGTCCGGTACCTGCCCCGCCTCCAGGCCCGGTGCCTGTCCTGTCTCCAGACGTGAGGTCCGGTACCTGCCCCGCCTCCAGGCCCGGTGCCTGTCCTGTCTCCAGACGTGAGGTCCGGTACCTGCCCTGCCTATGGGCCAGGTGCCTGTCCTGTCTCCAGACGCGAGGCCCGGTACCAGTCCTGTCTCCAGACGTGAATCCCGATACCTGTCCTATCTCCAGGCCCAGTGCCTGTCCTGTCTCCAGAGTCCATACGTGAGACCCGGTCAGGCCTGTCCTCAGACGTGAGGCCCGGCATCTGCCCTGTCTCCAGACGTGAGGCCGATACCTGTCCTGCCTCCAGACGAGAGGTCCGGTACCTGCCCGCCTCCAGACTCGGTAGCTGTCCTGTCTCCAGACGTGAGGCCTGGTGCCTGTCCTTTCTCCAGACGTGAGGTCCGGTACCTGCCCCGCCTCCAGGCACGGTGCCTGTCCTGTCTCCAGACGTGAGGTCCGGTACCTGCCCCGCCTCCAGGCCCGGTGCCTGTCCTGTCTCCAGACGTGAGGTCCGGTACCTGCCCCGCCTCCAGGCCCGGTGCCTGTCCTGTCTCCAGACGTGAGGTCCGGTACCTGCCCCGCCTCCAGGCCCGGTGCCTGTCCTGTCTCCAGACGTGAGGTCCGGTACCTGCCCTGCCTATGGGCCAGGTGCCTGCCCTGTCTCCAGACGCGAGGCCCGGTACCAGTCCTGTCTCCAGACGTGAATCCCGATACCTGTCCTATCTCCAGGCCCAGTGCCTGTTCTGTCTCCAGAGTCCATACGTGAGACCCGGTCAGGCCTGTCCTCAGACGTGAGGCCCGGCATCTGCCCTGTCTCCAGACGTGAGGCCGATACCTGTCCTGCCTCCAGACGAGAGGTCCGGTACCTGCCCGCCTCCAGACTCGGTAGCTGTCCTGTCTCCAGACGTGAGGCCCGGTGCCTGTCCTGTCTCGAGACGAGAGGTCCGGTACCTGTCCTGCCTCCAGGCCTGGTAGCTGTCCTGTGTCCAGATATGAGCCTAGGTATCTGCCCTGCTTCCAGGCCTGGTAGCTGTCTTGTCTTCAGACGTGAGGCCCGGTACCTGTCCTGTCTCTAGACGTGAGGCCCGATACCTGTCCTGTCTCCAGACGTGAGGCCCGGTACCTGCCCTGCTGCCAGACGAAAGGTCTGGTACCTGCCCTGTCTGCAGGCCCGGTACCTGTCCTGTCTGCAGGCCCGGTGCCTGTCCTGTCTCCAGATACAGTTCTCACTGAGTTAACCTGTTGGTATTGCATTTAATCGCGTGTGGAGCCCCTCTGCACGCCTCCGCAGCCGCAAAACAGCACCTAGTACATTTACTGCAATTCCGCTCAATAGATGGCGCTGCGAGCGGGTTCCTTAAAATCCTTACGGGAAATGCGGAGAAACAGCTTCAATGTATATTATAACTTCTTTTTTTAAAATCACTACGTGTATCAAACAGCATTCGGAGAATTCGAAAATTATATTTTCAAAAAAGGTAAACAAATTATTCATGCCAAAATGATATTGACGATCATATTGATGATATTGATGATATATGATACTGACAACGACGATGAAGATATTGAGGAAAAAATGGCAAAAGTGTTCCTAAAAAGAGGCCGGTGGGCCCCTCCAAATTTGATTTTAAACTTTCAAAAAACTCATGTAAGCTTGTAATGACATAGCACATGATAATTTCAATATTAATTTGCAATATGCTTTGCACGACCCGGCCTAAATTTATTGGACATGGCACTTGGCAGTATGCCACAGAGTTGAGCTTGCGCTGCTTCATCGCGCCCCGAGACAGTCTGAGAGAACATTCATCTCGTCCGCCTGCCAGACTGGCTGAAAAGGACCCAGCTGGCGGTTGGAGGGGCAGCTGCCCCTCCTGCCCCCCCCCCCCCCCTGTGGCGCCGTCCCGGCCTGCTGGGTCACCCCCCAAACAAATGTGAACATAACATTTTTAGTGACAATGGTGTAGTGTTAGCAGCGAAAAACTTCGCATATCCCGAAAGATTTTCTTTCTGAACTAATCTGATGTATTTGGTTCCAGATGCCGCAATGCAAGCCTGGCCAGCACTGCAAATTCGTCACAAGAACCCTGAGGGCGAATTTGGTGCAGGTGAACTGCGCATGCCCCGGCCGGATGAGCTGTCCGTCTGACTCGCCGCGGGCAGTGGAGACCCAACCGATGGGCCGCGGCTTCCTCCACTCCGTCTTCTGTCGGTAGAAGACGCCATCTGTCGGCAGAATATCACTGCTGCTGTTGTAGCCAAACGAACGGCTTTCTAACGCTATTTTGTCCACACTTAGAACGCAATTGTCCGTCAAAATATGACGGCGAATTGCATTGGTGGGAAATATCCGTGATAAAAATGGGTGCTTCTGTCGTTGGAATTGTCTCCGCTACCAGTGGATCGTTCCGTCAATTAATTCACATTTGCATAGGATAGCAAAGTATTATGCATATTAAATGGTTTTCCACCAGCAGAGCAGAGCAGAGCTCTTCCTGTTTTGGGCCAATCGTTTGAAAACGAATGACGAAGAGTGTTTTTGTTGTTGTCAGACTACACTGGACTATGATCGGATCCATGTTCAGTTGTTTTATGCTGCAATATCGAGTGCAGTAAGGTATGTAAGATCGATGGAAAGAAACTTGTTCGCTTTAAGCTGTCATTTAGTTCCCGTATCCATGCCAGAGCGCTGTTTTCTTAGGAACTACTTAACGAGTGGCGATCGCTAATTTCTGCTAGCCGCCATCAGTCAGGATGTTAACCATGTCCTCCTACCGGACGGTGAGATGATTTCGTCTTAGCTGACCCGTGTGGCGGTAGGAGCTGATGACGTCATAGTTGTGACGTCACTGGTCCACTGCACCACGGCGTATGTGCCATATATGGGGGAAGAGTCAGCCACTGACGTATTCAGAGGCTGAGTCGGGCTGGCAATGCCCCCAGGGTAAATTATAAAGTGCTATTTGGATTGGAGATGTTGTCAATACTTCGAGTATTTATAGTCAGATGTAAGAATGATCTATAAAGTGAGCTGCTTTGGCTCTTGCTTTGGCTGCTGCCTCGAGATAAAAGTCAAGACCTAGGACTATTAAGCGGTTTAATTTTTGTGAACTTTGTGATTGTGATCTCGTATTTCTGATTTGTATTTCGAGGCAGTATCGGAAGTTATTCGTCTTTTGCCATTGTATCATGATGCGAGAGGCTGGTTTGAACGTGTAGCTATTTATATAGTATATTCACAGCATGTGCATATATATTCGGACTCCACGGAAACCCGTATGAGCCGAAATATTCGAAGCTGTATCAAGACCTCCAGTTTTATAACGATCATTCGCGAGAGACCAAATGCACTCCCTAAACTCCTTCCAAGTATGATCTCTTAGTGTATATCGAGCGCACCCATGTCAGGCCGTGCCAGTGTGAATATTTATTTGAAATACAAAACAATTATTCGATGAGAGCCTTTCTATTATAAGAACATTGTAGGTACTATACGCAAACCTGGATCGGTGATAATCTGGCACTGATGAATTTCAGGAATATGTACTCAGTATACAATCAACGCCAAAAGATTGACGCTAAAGGCCGCCCCACACTGAGCCTCGCATGCGGGTGCAAGCCTGCGGGTTTGCGGGTTTTCCACCTCGTGCGGGTTTCTCCCAAGGTTGACAAGACATTGACTGGGGTCTCAGCAGAACGCCATTGACTGGGGGAGGGGGTTAAGCGCCCCCTGGTTATCTTCCGAACCAATTATCGCTGCGAGACGCACAAGGCGGTGATCTAAAGCTCTCAATGAGACAAATCTAAAGCATACCCCAAAATGTCAAAGTGAGGTCAAATGTCAGGTCACGGTTAGGTCAAAGGTCAAAATCGACGTGTTTGAGTTTATGGGCCATACTTTCCATCAAAAACATTCGATTACGACCACGATCACCCAAAGCGCTTCCAAAGGTATGATACACATCCTGCATGAGCTAAAGCAGTGGCGGATCCAGGGGGGGGGGGGCGTAGGGGCTGAAGCCCCCTGCCTTAGAAAACGGCGCCATTTTTGTATAGGATTTGCCGGCGCCGAAGGCGCCGTAGCGTTTTCGGGAGGCCGCCAGGGCGCCCTTGCGTCTACCAACAGCATCGTAGTACTCTTGGAAGGCACCCTGGCACCCTCAGAAGACATCTTGCCGCCCTCACAACGCATTATGCCGCCCTCGGAAGGCACATCGCCGCCCTCGGAAGGCATTATGCCGCCCTCGGAAGGCACCATGCCGCCCCCGTCACCGAGGAAATATGCCGCCCTCAGGCCTGAAGCCCCCTGCCTTAGAAAATCCTGGATCCGCCCCTGAGCTAAAGTGAGATTGTTGGCCAAGGTCAAGGTCAAGGTCTGGTCACAAATTGTCACTATGCTCAAAATATGTACGAACGTCATGCAACACATGTTGTATGAGTTATTTTCCACATAGAATACGATAGTGATAGTTACTTTACCACCTGACTTCATTTACGTGAACGTCAAGTTCACGTCACCTCATTTATTAAGAGGGTTCCCCATTTTTTGTTGTTGTTTTTTTTGTTTGGGGAGGGGGGGGGGGGGGGTAAAAACCATACATTTCGAAAATACGAGATAGCCATTTTAAAGAGAATGTCATTTACTTTCTTTTGACGTTTTTATTTTTAATTTGGTTTAGAACTCTATTATCTACGATTTTTGAAACATTTATCGTTTTTCCACCAAAAATAGCATGACATGACGTCATTACAACGTCATTATTTCCCAGAATACTACATCAATTTCATTGAAATTCGGTCAGAAGCCGTATAATTGATGAGCATAAGGTACTGAAAGTTGCACGTTGATATCTATCATAGTTTTCAAGGTATTGAGCAAATCCGTGAGGGGAAACATTCTGTCCCCCGCGGGGCGTGGGTTAAGTGTCACCGGGCCTGCTTCAATTGCATCAGGTGCGCTGTTTTGTCTATCATTGAAAGCAAGGGATACATCAAAACTTCAAATTCAATCACTCGAGAAAAACTTCCGTTTTCATGAAGTTTTCTCCTAAGATCATTGTTTTTCACATTCAGTGCAGGGAACGCGCGGGGCATATTTGTATTGAATGCCCTCTCAGATTCATGTGGGGGGGGGGGCATTTATCCCGGATGCCCCCCCCCCTGGAACCACCAGTGTATGTAAAAACTGTCTGTTGACTTTTGGGAATTTGGAAAGCGGAATAAATTAAACCCGTGACCGAAATGTCTATTCTGATCACCGAAATAACTGAACATATCACTGAAAATAAATGATTTTTTTTTTTACACCGAAACACTGCTTTCATCACCGAAACGTTGTTTTCATCACCGAAACAGCTGGTTTCATCCAGGGTAAGAAAACAAAAACTCGAGGCTGATACCGACAAAGAGCCAGACTAAAGCACTTCCATTTTTCGTGCTCTTATGGCCAATTACTCTAAAAAAAACTTTTTCTCACGCCTCGGTGACTAACAACATTTATAAAATCGGCACTCTGGCACATTTTGTAAACATACAACGCATTTTGTCAACACGCAGCACATTGTGTCAACACACAGCACATTTTGTCAACACATAACGCATTTTGTGATCGTTACAATGAGTACTACACACACTAGCGGATCAAGGGGAATGGGGGGGGGGGGAGGGTAGCAGCCATGCCCCCTCCAAAAAAACGCCTGAAATCGGCACAAAATTTAGACATTTGCTGATATAGAAGACAATCTAAGCAACTTTTACTAAGGAAAGTTTGTTTTAACCCTATTTGTAACGGGCTCCTGGCTACCCCTATTTGTAACAGGAGGGGGGGGGGGATTCCGCCCCCCCCAGAAATCTCGAGAGCTACCCGTCCGATTTCCACAAATGAAACGGAGTTCGGTTCCCCTCAACACGATCTACATTTCTAAAACATAAACAAATCCAAATTTTTGATAGGGGGGGGGGGGCAACAGGGGGACAAAAACTACACATTTTAGTGGTATTTGTGATCCAACACAGCTGTCATGTTTATCAACCGATTTTAACACAACTAATGGGAATCGATAGAGATTGAATTGGAGATTGATATATCGCGGTGACTTTTGCAAATTCAGAAATCATAGGCGTGTGCAGGTCACTCAATATGGGGTGAGGTAAATGCGTAATAAAACTATTTTTTTGTTTTTTTTTATAAATGAAATGGTATGTTATTGTGACATTAGACAAAACAGTTAAAAATCATATTTTCGCCATAGGCGGTACCAGGTTAGTGAAAAGGGATGTTAAATAGGAAAACAAATATTAACCGCAGGCAAGTTGCTACCCAGCACTATAAATAAGCTACTGATCGTAGATAGTTCCTTTTTGCATGTTGTACTTCGTCATAGGCGTATCCAGGGGATTCAAACTGGAGAGGCGCAAGACCTTTCGATCGGTATATTATCCGCTAGTATGATACTAACTAGTCAACCGTGACTATTTCACTTACAACTTCAATTCACATTGCTTACCCCCCCCCCTTTTACCCTACCTGGACTCGCCTATTATCTTATAATCGTTCGTAGAATACCCTGTGGTGCGTGTTTCATCCGAAAACTGCAGTATGTTATGTCATTGTAGCCCCATGCATCTTAGTTTCTTTGCAATAATATGACCCCCTGCTTCCATTCCTGAGCGCGCCTCTGCAAAAATGACTTTATTCCCTCTCCTGACCTCATATGTGCATATAAAATTATAAGCTAACCGTCAATTGCGCCGTAATCGCTGGCATATCGTTATCACCATGCCAGTCATCCCCTTTTCATGTGCCTGAACACGCCCCTGCAACTCTATATGTAATAAATTATGCAAATAATGGAAGGAGAAGCTAAATTTTACATCTTGATAGCTATAAATGCCTCTTATATCGCTCTATTGGCTTCCCGCCAAACATTGAATACGTCCTGGACCCCCCCCCCCCCTTCCAAGCCCCTGAAACCGCCTCTGCAATGCAATTTGTATGATATTTCATTAACATAAACCAATTTGCACTTGTTGCAATCACTGGAAACCGATATAACTCCTTCATACTTGAGGCAGTTAGGAAGAAACCGTGAAGATCGCATTTTCGTATTCTCGATAAATTTCGCCGTTTTTTTTCTCGAACAGAGGATTCTGAATTGTGTGACAATTTTTGGAATTTGCCCCCCCCCCCTAACCAGTCGTGGTCCCCCCCCCCAAACCACCGTTCTGGATCCGCCAATGGCTACACATGAAGAGGGTGGTGTCTGAATGATTGTACTCCAGAACCATGTGGCATTGCATCGTCTACTGATATTTGTTGTTCCTATTGTTACAAGGATGCAAGAATAACAAGATGTTTCCACATTCAATGATGACATCACTTGCCACTAGCGGATCCAGGGAGGGGGGGGGCATGGTGGCCATGGCCCCAAACCGCCTGAAATCGGCGCAAAATTCATACATTTTCTGATATAGAAGACACTCTAAGCAACTTTTACCAAGGGAAGTTTGTTTTAAATCAGCTATCAATGCATAAGCAAGCGAAATCCGATGAGTTTTCAAAATTGTGTGATAATTTTTGGAATATGCCCCCAAACCACCTGTGCCCCCCCCCCCCTCCACCACCACCACCGTTCTGGATACGCCAATGTCACTTGCTGCTTTCCTGGGTGCTGCAAATTAGTTTTGGACAATTTATGTTTTGTCTATTTGATGTAATGGAATCAAGGCATCATTAAATATTCCACAAATAATATAGAAAACACCATTATTATTTTTGGTTCTGGATAAATGAGAGCAATGCTAGCATTACCTGCTAGGATCTTGGATCCATAGGACATGGATGCCTCGGATCTTTAGCTTGACACGTCTGGACCAATGAGATGTACAGGGACCCCCAGTTGCTAGGGTACACACTAAGATCTGCCTTACCTTCTCCTCTAGCATATGATTGTCTGCAAATTAAGAAACAACAATAAATGCATTTAAACTGCATTACTGAGAGCTTCAAAATGATATATTAATGCATTGGCTCACCATATCTATTGGCTGATTTTAAGCAAAAATACATTTTTAGCTCTTTGCGGAGGAAAATGGATTTTTGTTTAGAATCAGCCAATAGATAAGGACAGGGGTGAGCCAATCCATCAATATGTCATTCTGAAGCTCTCAGTAATGTGGTTTGAATGCATTTATTGTTGTTTCTTAATTTGCAGTCAAACGTACGCTAGATGAGAAGATAAGCCGGACCATAGTGTGTACCATAGCAACTCAACTGCAGGTCCCTATAACTAATAAGGCTGCTATTATCTTTCTTTGAAAGTACCTTTACATGAAACAGGAGCACCTGGCAAGTACAACCAACGTGCTGGCAAATGTCACAAAATGGCAGCAATTAATTACAATTTACATAAATTGCATAACCGCAGATACCTACCTGGTGGTGGTGGTATTCTTGTTGCTGGCGCCACCCAGTGGTCGCAAATGGTATGCTTCCTAGACAGAGGCAGTTTCTTTTCACACTCCACGCCATGGTGGCCAAATTAAGATATTTAGGGGAATGGAGGGATGACAAAATAGTTTGTTTTATCAAAAATTATAGGATGAAGGAGGTCTCCGGGTCTAAAAACATTAAAATAAGGTAAGCATTTCCATGTTTTGAGCTGGAAACCTTCCATTCCATGATATTACATCTGGCAACATGCCATAATTTTGTCATCCCCTCTCGCCTCCCTCAACTCACTGAATGTGGCCACTATGCTCCACCCACTTCAATTTACTATTAGGCTTACACTGACACTTTCCGATAGCCTTCTTAACGGTTTTCCCCCATGTCAATGTCAAGTTTTTTTTGTGCTCAATATCAATATCCAGCCACACGATCAGAGGCGTCGCTACCTTCTAAAAAGTGTGTGTGTGTGTGGGGGGGGGGGGGGGTCCACTGACAGGGGGGGGGGGCGCCATACCCAGAGGGGGCGCCCCGGCCTAGAGGGGCGCAAACCCCATGAATTTGCTGGATTTCATTCAGGGGCGAAGGGAGGGGGAGTTGGGGGGGGGGGGGGGGGGGGGGGGGGGGAGGGGCGCAAATCCAGTGGCATATTCCCCCACCAAAAAAGTTAAACTGTAGGTATGCACGTCCGACGACCGTGTTTTTTTTGGGGGGGGGACAAATCATGGCTCAGGACCTTTCGGGCAGCCGTGGCCCCTTGCCCCCTGGATTCGCCCCTGATTTCACTTGCTTAATTTTCCGGTTCCTCTTTCACATAAAACGAGGTGAGGTGGTGAACCATGAATATATAGATATCGACGAATCAAGACGAAATATCGAATATAAATGTAGACGTTACGCAGCCGGCAATTCAATTTTGTATTGGTTTTCAATCGAAAAAAATACCGCTTTGACAACTACAAACATACACCCGCACAGCCACGCGCTTATGCAAGGACTGCACATTGCACATCAAGGGCGGATCCAGCCGGCCGTTTTTTGTTTTTGTTTTCTTCTTCTTTTCTTTGGGGGGGGGGGGGGGCAAACCGTTTTTAGCGGACATTACCTACCCCAATTTCGAATTTCTTACCGGATTTGGGCAACTTTATTTTGCAACCACACGATTTCTAATGATGTCTATTGTCTTTATTTTGATATTTTTGCGTGTTTTTCGCTTTTCGACCCTTTGGGATATCGAAAAAGGAAAGATGTCAGCTTACAGTTTGTATTGTTCCGACATTGCCTTACAATGAGCAAAACTATGTCAATTGTCAGCTGTACCCAGGGGCGTCGCCGCTAATTTTTGAGTGGAGGGGTCGGCTGAAATGACGAACAAAAATATACCCCATTTTTGTATTGGTGTAGTTTTAAGCCTTTGCAGCATTTTTAATGTGGATTTTCATGATATAGTATGTATTTGTTATTTAGCACCGCGAAGCGGCGCGAAATTTGTACGGCTTTGCCTGATAAAACCCAGAAACATAGGCGGTGAGCCTTGTATAGAATAAGAAGCTAAATATGCTATTCACTCAATTCACCGTTACAACGAACCGAAGACGATGGCGATGGCTCGTTATAACGATGGCCACTGATGTGACGCCGCGAAGCGGCGTGGAAATTTTAGTTTTAGGTCGTGTAAAACGAAATTTTAATATTGGAACCAGACCGTGAGTGGAGCCAAGCCTCAGGTAACCCCTATTCCTGGTTGCACATCTCGGTATGATGAAAAATATTGAAATTAAAGTAGTTTTTCATATATATATATATATATATATATATATATATATATATATATATATATATATATATATATATATATATATATTCTTCGGATAGTAAATCACGATGACCGGTGGCAGTCAGCGCTCAATAGTACATATGATAATAATAACTATACATACACCGAATGTATGTACCGAACTGCAACAAACAACTATGTATGTACCGAACTGTAACAAACAACTGGTAACAGTACAAATGGTTTGAAAGCAGCCAGAGGCAGAACGACTTTTCCGCACATAAATGGTCCCTGCGGATCTGGAGGAGCCGAGGGCGAGATTGCTTGGGGAGATGGTCCTGGCCTGGTCTTCGGTCCAGCAAGTTGTGCACCGCTGGAGCAGCTTCCGGGTGCCGATGTCCGCATCTTTGCGGTCGCGTCGCCTTTTTTCGGAACTGGGCAGACTGGCTAAAAACGTATCCCACTTGAAAGTTAATATTTTATGAAGGGATTGGGCCCTGGGGCTAGCAATTAGGTACCGCCAAGGAGAGACTCTGCCAGGCACTTAATGAATTCACTTTCCCATTTTCCAAATTTGTATAAGCAATTGCGTATTTTGTGTCATGCCGCAAAGCGTCGCGAAATTTTCAAGTTTTTCATTGTGGATAGCTGGATTCGGGCTGCTCCTAAGGCAATTTTTACAACTGTACGTCCGACCGTTTTTTTTTTGGGGGGGGGGGCGACAAATCATAGTTTCAGGACCTTTGGGGGAGGCATGGCCCTTTTGCCCCCCCCTAGATCTGCCCCTGTTGCACATTAACATTGGACATACATATTCATGACTGCCTGTGAGGTCTGAACTCAAAATCACGCGACGTAAAACAAAACATCGCGGTTTATGTCGGTCTTCTGCTATAGCAACTGCGCTGCCGTAAACAGATTTCACAATGAAGAAAAAAATAAGGGAAAGTTTATCAAGGAAGGAAAGGAAATATCAGCCAATAACTTGCAAACGGTATATCGCACAGACATTCAAATGGGACCCATCGCTTCGGTGCATCATGACGGGTACATTGGTGAATTATAATGAAAGGGATCGGCCCAGACGTACAACCAGAAAACACATTTCGGGAAAGGGAGGATACGGCTGTTGGGGTCGTCATCTCCAGTCCAAAAGGGGCCTCATTTCCGATCCAAAGGGGTGCCGCCGGCCCTCACGACTCGAGAGGCGACACCTGCACTCGCAGACCCCCCCCCCCCCCCCCTCTGCGAGGCATGCAGGGGCGCCGACTGCTCAGTCACGACTCACAACGCATTATGCCGCCCTTGGAAGGTATCTCGTCGCCCTCGGAAGTATGGGTGGATCTTTTCAGATAAAAGATATTGGGGAAACTATCACATTGCCTGGTTGTTTTGCATGTTTGAAGTGAAAATAGTCATTTTAACGCCAGGGACCGTTCAAATCTGACAAAAGTTGGTGGGGCAAAGCGGGAAGTTGCTGGGGCCCCACCATTTGAATAGGAAACTCCACCCGCCCTCGCAAGACATCTTGCCGCCCTCGAAAGGCATCGTGCCGTCCTTGGAAGGCATCATGCCGCCATCCTCGGAAGACATATTGCCGCCCTCGCAAAGCATTTTGCCGCCCTCAGAACGCATTATACCGCCCTCAGAACGCATTATACCGCCCTTGGAAGGCATCATACCGCCCTCGGAAGGCATTTTGCCGCCATCAGACGACGTCTTAACGCCCTCGGAAGGCATTCTGCCGCCCTTAGACCGTATTATGCCGCCCTTAGAAGGCACCATGTCGCCCTCGGAAGACACCTTGCCGCCCTCGGAAGCATCTTGTCGCCATCGCAACTGTAATAAAGAGGCGCCACATTTTGGAAGAGGGGCGCCCATGAGCTTGGGCCAGTGGCGTGCGCATACATTCACAAAGGACCAGGTCATTGCCTTGAGGGGCGCCACCCAATCAACAGTGGCGCCATAAATATTGGTGAACATTTGTCAGGGGGGGGGGGGGGGGCGCCTCTCCTTCCTCACGTGCTCGTCGTACTTTTAACATTTTGTAGGGCGCCATCACTAGCCGGAGGGGCGCCGTCACTAGCCGGAGGGGCGCTGTCACTGGCCGGAGGGGCGCCGTCACTAGCCGGAGGGGCGCCGTCACTGGTCGGGGCGCCGCCACTATCCGGAGGGGCGCCGTCACTCGCTGGAGGGGCGTGGCCACTGGCCGGAGGGTCGCCGTCACTGGCCGGAGGGGTGCCTCACTGGCCGGAGGGGCGCCGTCACTAGCCGGAGGGGCGCAGTCACTGGCCGGAGGGGCGCCGTCACTAGCCGGAGGGGCGCCGTCACTCGCCGGAGGGGTGTGGTCACTGGCCGGAAGGGCGCCGTCACTGGCCGGGGGGGGGGGGGGGGGGGGGGCTCACTAGCCGGAGGGGCGCCGTCACTGGCCGGAGGGGCGCCGTCACTGGCCGGAGGGGCTCCTTCACTGACTGGAGGGGGCGCCGTCACTGGTCGGAGTGGCACCGTCACTGGCCGGAGGGGTGCTGTCACGGGCTGAAGAGGGGCGCCCTCACTGGCCGGAGCGGCGCCGTCACTGGCCGGAGGGGCGCCGTCACTGATCGCCAGCTTTGCATGGGCGCCTCGGGTCCAAAGGACCAGGTCATGCCCTGAATGACCGTATACTCGGTACGTCACTGGCTTGGGTCCTCACTGACATAGGGGCGCACACATACTGGCGGGGCATTTTCGGTGGCTTTTTTAGTTTTTCCTTGGTTTTATTTTTGTGAGTTTTTTAAAGGGCGCCCTCCCCTCCGGCGCCCTCTCAAAACCCAGAACAGACCCACTTTTTGAGGGGGCGCCTTTGGCGCCCGCTCACAAGTGGGTGGGGTGGGGGGGGGGGGGGGGGGGGTCCGGGGCACCCGGACCCCCCGGTAGCGACGCCCCTGCACACGATACCGCATCACCTAGAAGCAGTCAACTAAGGCCTTGGTCAACACCTGTAAACCAGGAGGGTGACACCGCGGGGAACTATCAAAGCGTTCAAAGTTGTAGCATTCAATGCTTGTACCATCCAAAACCGCAGCCAACAACGCTTGCGACATCCAAAATTCGCCCGGGTAGGGGACATCTTCATGAGCCAAACTCGCCGCATCCAAAATGGTACTCGCCGCATCCAAAACTGTAACATACAGCCACATACAAAGCCGTGGCAGTCAAGCTTGCACCATCCAAAACTGTCTGGCGCGGTCATATTGGAACTACTAGTTGCAGTGAAACCCGCTAGATGGAGGAACTAGCGGAGTGATGACGTAGCACTCTGGCACGCAAGCCGGCTACAGTGGAATATGTTTATGCGAATGGACATCTGACACCACACTGGGCCCGACGTCGCCTCGCATCGGCCGGCAGCTGTCGGGCGGAGAGGAGGGTGGCTGGTACAGACCGGCGGAATGGGGAGTGCTACATCGAGACCGTGGGAAAGCTAATGGTAAAGCCCAGGCTACACTATGCGTGATTGTCAAGGAAATCACGCGCGTGTTCTCCGTGTTTGCAGAACTTCCTTGACGTCCGGGATCTGCCGGTCAAGCAAATCACGCAAGGAAAATGGATGAACCACTGCATTTGTTTTCATCGATAAACCACTGCATACAATTTGCTCAAACGCTTCTTCATTCATCTTCCGCCACGATACTCAGCACAAATTATTCATGTTTAGGTCTAGTATAGACCTAAACATACGCGAAATCAAGCAAAATGATAAAACCCCCTGCAACACGCAATCTCGGAAAACACGACAAGTTCAGAATTTTGAACTTTTCATCGTTCCGTCCGTGAAGGGTCTGCGGAATTTCCTTGACGTTTCATCCGGGATCTGCGTGATGTGCCAGTGTAGCTCACCCAATGCATTTACTATCAGCTGAACTTTCTCTGTCACGCAAATCCCGACAACACGGATAACACGCACGTGATTTTCAGGAAATCACGCATAGTGTAGCCTGGGCTTAAAGCTACGACACTTGTTGCTAATGTCAAGAAAATCGCTCACGAGGATAGGCGTTAGCTGCCACGTTTCGATATGCGATTACCGGCCCATTCCGGTAAACCTTATGGTACTAGCTTATGGTACTGCTACTACCACCATAGTCATTGGCGGATCCAGAACGGTAGTTTGGGGGGGGGGGGAGGGGCGGGTGGTTGGGGGAGGCAAATTCCCCCAAAAATATCACACAACTCTGAAAACTCATCGGATTTTGCTTGCTTATGCTTTGATAGCTGATCAAAAAACTTTCCTTTGCAAAAGTTGCTTAGATTGTCTTCTATGTAAGGAAATGTGTCAATTATGTGCCAATTTTGTGCGTACCCAAGGGGGAGGGCAAACAGGGCAATTACCCCCCCCCCCCCTGAAGGTCCGTACGCGCCCCCCTTTGCCGCATGTGCCCCTTTGGAAAAAGGGTCCGAAGGGACCCTTCTTCCATTTTATTTTAAAAAAAATGAATACTTTTTCATTTTTATGAAAAAATGTTGAAAATATGCCCCTCTATAAATAAAGTGGGCCAACTCCGGTGAGTTTGTGTTGTGTGTGGGTACCTTATGACTTATGCCCCCTCATACAAAATTGCCCCCCTTCTGGAGTGAATCCTGGGTACGACACTACCTCCATGAAATTTACATCATAGTTTAAAAATGCCTACTTTTTCACTTTATTGGTGTTACTTACAGGAAGGTTCAAATGAATATGACATGACATTCATTCATTAGTCATGTTACTTGGTTTAATGTTTTGGAGTAATGTCCAACACTAATCCATCCTTTTGTCCAGTTCATCTAAGCTCCAAAATATATGCTGAAAACTGGGACAGTGATTATCTTTAGGGAGATAATCACCTTTTTCCACAAAAATGGAGGTGACACCTGAAATCGATAGACGAGGCCAAACTATGATGTAACTTCATCACATTTTGCCTATAAACATTCCTACCGAAAGATATTGGCAGTTTCATACCGACAAGCGAGCCACGCTTATATCGGTCGGTACTCAGCAAGTACTCGGTAGCGAATTCAGTAAATTAGCCTCCCTACGCATTGCTATTTATCATGAAGGTATGGAATATGTTTCCTGCACTCTTATCTTTTGCGAATATGTGCCAAACTTTTATGAACAATCAACAATCATTTGAAAAAAGTGCATTGCAATCGGCAGTTTAGGTTGGCCCCGGACTGCAACCTATTTAGCATCGGCGATTTGTTTATAAGTGCCCATTCAACAACGTTGAATATATTGATGCAAAAGTGCCCAGATGTTGCACTTTCCAATAGTGGAGGGAAATAACCGATCATTAATTTTCCCAAACTTCCAACTTCGAATTAGGGAATAATTGTATTTAATTCTTAAATTTAGATCACATCATTTTAATACCATAACGGTAGCGAAATAAATTGTTGCTAACAAAATACAAAGGTGTTAGGTGATTATCTCCCTTTAACAGCCTCTGTGCGATTTTCAAAAATGGAATCAATTCGGCAAAACTAGCAGTGATAATGTCATATAACAATGCGCATGCTTTTATTGAAAAATAGGCGTATTTGACCTGCGTCGGTTTCCGCTACTTTGTGTTTTCTTTCATTTGCAGCATCTCGCAATGATCATGATACTTGTTATCGAAAGCTTTGCGACCTATGTCCTATAATATAAAACATGGTTTGAGTTATTATTGTCATTATACACCATCTATCATGAATCAGTTACAATAACTATATATGTATATGTGTGTGCAGCTGGTCGCATGGCCTATAACAGGGGTGGAGCTTCTCCAGAAAAGTGGGGGGGCTGAGCTGGGAAAGTCGCTTAAAGTACCTTGGAAATCCACAAAAATACAGATTTGTCCCCGGTATTGACCCACTTCTTCGTTAAGGTTGGGGGGGGGGGGGGGGGTTGAAGCCACCTCAACTGAATAGGATACTACATCCCTGGCCTATAACTTGGACAGAACTGTTCAAATGTGCATCTTGCCAACAATTATAACCTGTTTAAACTTGCCCCCCCCAGTGGCCGTTGTTTGCCTTGACTGGGGGGGAGGGGGGTGTCCCCCCCCTAGTTAACATGTTAGACGAGTTCCTGGTTCTTTTGGTGCCCCATCCATCAAATGCATCGTAAGTCTTCTGGAGAGCGAAGTTGTCGTGACACCAATGTAGATTTCTTGACGAAGCCTACAATCTTCGTGCGGACATATAAATTGATAAACCACATTGGTGCACTTCAACTTGTCTTTACACGTACTTTATAGAGTTTAGTGCTTGTGCGAGGAACATATTTGATATAATTAATAAACTAAAAAACATGACCTTTTCCTCGAAAATGTGAAAATCCAATGTTATCCAAATGTTATTATTATGTTGTAATATTTCGGCCACAGGCCTTTATCAAACAGTAAAACATTTCGACACGACGTTTTCCTAACTGCCTCTTTAAATACAAAATAATGCTTCACAATCGTGACAATTGCTTCGATCGCACCACCTACAAAATATTTATCTTCCATCGCATACCATACATCAAGAACAGCATACTATAGATTTGTGCACGATATTGCCCACGGAATTCATTTTGTATACATATATACACATATACACACATATATATATATATATATATATATATATATATATATATATATATATATATATATATATATATATATATATATATATATACACATACTTACATATACATATACATATACATATACATATACATATACATCTACATATATATATACATATATACACACATATATACATATGTATGTATGCATTTACATTCATGAGCATCCACAGTTGGCGTGGCGATTACCGCTCAGAGTCTGTGTCAGGTTGGCAGCATACAGGCAAAGTTCAACAAATACACCATCACACGGCACATTCATACCGCTCACAGAGCACTCAGACTCGTCACGTTCGGAATATCGCGTTGGTGGCACGGTACCAATGACAGGCATACACGAACTACGCGGCGAAACTAGGGCAGAGTCACATATCCCACGCTCAGATTCTCTGAACAAGTCTGGCTTTGGAGGCGCGAGCAAATCTGGTGGGGGGCAGCTGCACAAGCTCGCGGGGGAAGGTGTTCAGTAACGTCGCGGCACGATATGCAAAACGACGCTTGCCGGTTTCTAATCGGGGCCGAGGGAGATGGAAAAGGTGGTCCTGACGGGTAGATCTCGCTCTGGCATCGGAATTTGATGTAAACATGGATGCCAGAACCTCGGGTTCTCCACGCTGTATGGCCTTGTGGGCGGTGACCAGGGTTTGGAAGTCAGCCATGGTTTTGGGAGTCATCCAGCGGAGTTGGTCACGGAGATCAGAGACGTGGTCGAATTTGCGGCGGCCGAAAATAACTCTAGCTGCGAAATTTAGAATTTTCTGAATCCGATCAAAGTTCTTTTGAGATCCGTTGCCATATACTGTGAGGCAGTATTGGACGCGCGACATGACGAGTGATATTACCAAAATTTTGATGACACCGTCGGGGATGTAATGACGAATTTGGGAGAGACCGATTAGTAGGCCCGTACAGCGGCGGCTGAGGTCCGATACGTGATCGTCCCAGGATAGAGTGCCGTCTAAAACAACACCCAGATTCCCCACCTGCGCACATGGCACTAACTCAGAATCACGGAAAGAGACAGTGAAGTCAGCCATGTTGCGTAAATTTTGACGGCTTCCGAAAACTATTAGTTGAGTTTTGGTGGTGTTAACTTTTAGGGCGTTCGCACGAAACCAGCCATCGAGTGAAGTGAGTGAAACTTCCATGCGCGAGATGAGTCTACTGAGGTTGTTTGGCGGACCACTCAACAACAGTTGGGTGTCATCGGCGTACTGGATGACTGAGGCGTCGTCAGAGCACAAAGAAAGGTCATTAGAGAACACTGTGAAAAGCAGGGGGCCCAGTGCGGAGCCTTGGAACACACCCATAGTATTGGGGAGAGGACGCGACAGTACACGGCTTCCGGACTCGTCCTTCAGGGAGACACTCTGTGTGTGTCCCTGAAGATAGGCAGCAAACCAGGAGATGTCAATGCCGTGCGCTGCTAATTTAGTTACCAATAGTTTGTGGTCTATCACGTCGAAACATTTACTAAGATCGATAAGGCATAGCATTGAGATTTCCCCCCTGTCGGTGGCGGCGAGGATACGGTCCGTTACAGATAGAAGCGCAGTTTCAGTGGAGTGCCGGGGGCGGAAACCGTGTTGGGTGCAGGCCAGGAGATGATTTTGAGAGAGGTAGTTATAGAGCTGCTGATGGATAACGCGCTCTACAACCTTCATGATGACAGGAACCAATGAGATGGGTCTAAAGTTGGTGGGGTCAGATGGATTGCCAGACTTGAAGATGGGATGAACTATAGAATGCTTCCATTGAGCGGGGATGTCTGATTTCGTGATGCATGTATTGATAATATGCAGGATGATGTCGCCGATGGCTGGGAAGCCAGTTTTCAGCATGCGGATGCACACACCGTCAGTACCGCAGGCGGCTGAGTTACGCATGCTGAAAACTGTGCAACCGAGTTCCCCAATCGTTATCGCTCTAGGTTTAAAACCGCAGGCACCGACACGAGGGAGGCGGACAACTAACTGAGGTACTGCGGTCTGGTTACGGATTTCAGAGGCGATATTTGGACCAACGGATACGAAAAAAGAATTTAGATCGTCAGCGGGCACGTCTGGTTGGACACACTGGCTGTCCTTTTTGCCGGCCACTACTGTCCGTAAACATTGCCACACTTTGTTCGGACCACTCTCGCTGATCTCCCTTTGAATTTGGATACGTCGGTCGCTTCGCACCGCCGCACGGACGGAACGGTTGAGATCTTTGTAATTTTCCGATGTTCGACCGAATTGCCGCAGCGCAGCGCGGCGCTGGTCCATGGTTTGACGGGTGGCAGACGAGACGGGAGGAGCGGTGGGGTTACGGATAGTCACGTTTTTTAGAGGCGCGTGGTCGTCATAAATGGGTAAAAATAGGGCCAAAAACGCGTTCCACATATCATCAACGGTCCCGGCACTGAACACATCATCCCAATCAGCGGACATCAGGTCGTGGTGGAGGGCCTCGACATCTACTCGGTTAAAAGAGCGGGATTGGATGACGGTAGGGTTTTTACGTTGTTTAGGGACGTCAATTTCTACGTGGACGAATTTATGTGGGCTATAATGACAGTGGTTCACACGACAATCAAGAACGAGCTCCTTATTTTTAGCGATGCAGACGTCTAAGAGTGATCCAGAAGTATAGGTGGGCACATTTACAAGTTGATCCAGAGAGTAGTCAGATAGAAAATCACGGAGATATTTGCCCGCACGAAAACTATGGTCTATTAGTTGGTCACAGTTCAGGTCACCACAGATGATAAAGGGTACCTTGGGATGGTCGATCAACACTCGCTGTAGCTGATTTTCCAGGTCGGCAAAGTCGGCACGCAGAGAGCCGTCAGTGTGGCGGGGTGGTCGGTAGATGGAGCAGACGATTAACTGGCGGTTGTGATCCAGCTTGAGGAGCGCCCACTGGGACTCCAGCTGGCTGCCAGGGTGCGGAGCGGCGCTTGGCTTCAACGCTACTGAGGTGATGTTGGTTTTCGTAACGATGGCGACCCCACCGTAGCCGCTGCTATCGGGTCGATCAACTCGGCTGATCTTGTAGCCGGGTAAGACGAGCAGTCGGTTTGGGGTGCTTGGGCGCAACCATGTCTCCTGCATCAGGAGAACGTCGTAGTCGTGGCGGCTTAGATCGTCGGACAGCTCCAGTAGCTTGGGCTTCATACTTTGTATATTCAGGGCGCCGACCAGCAGTCCGGTGTTAGCACGCTGGCCGGAGAGTGGAGTCGCCGCTTCGATGTTTTGTTTACCACGCCCACGTCTACCCCGGGCGCTGCGGCGCTGGGGGCGGCGGCCGCCGGTGCGCTTCGGCGCGGGCACGCGGGCCGGCGGCGGCGCGGGGGCGCGGGGGGCGGGGCAGTCGGTAGGCGGACGCAGCGGCATAGAAACACCGCTGTGACCTTGGAGCCAGGGTGCCGGCGGCGGCGGCGGCGGCGGCAGCGGCGGCGGGTGCGCGGGCGGTCCACCGGTTACCCCGTGGGTCTCGGGCAGAGCACTCGCGGTCGTCCCTGGGGCTCGGGCGCTCGCCGCTAACGGGCGCCCGGCGGATCATACACATATACCTATATACATACATATACACATACACATATATACACATACATACATACATACATACACACATACACACATACACATACACATACATACATACATACATACATATATATATATATATATACATATACACACATACACATACATTCATACATACACATACATATATATATATATATATATATATATATATATATATATATATATATATATATATATATATATATATATACACACATATACATATATATATATATATATATATATATATATATACATATACATAGACCAGCGACGGGTGCCGGTAACCGGAGACTCTGCTCCCCGCGGACCGGCGCGGCGCGGTGCGGCGCGGTGCGGCGCGACCCTGGGGTGCGTCGGACGGGGAACTGAGAGAGGTTTCGAAGGGACCGAACTTCGCTTTGACTCAAAAGATTTCGAAGACCGTTTTACTGGAAGCTGAAAAAGGAGTGGAACGTCTCGCATACGCCAAAAGGTGGTAGGACACCATAGCAAGATCGCGTGTACCGGCCGGCAATCGAGATGCGGTTATGGACGACGGGCCGTCGGTACCGGCCTCAACGCACGCGGGACACGTCGACGCCGGGCCATCGGCTCTGGCAGCGCCGGCGCCTGGAGCTGCCGGGGACGATGGAACGTCGGCAGGGACGGAGACACCCCGCAACGGAACGTCGGAGGACCATGGGCCGACGACCTCGGCGGCTGCGACCGGAGTAGCGGGCATCGACACCGGAGGGGCGTCGGAGGCGACGACTACAGCTCAGCGGGCTTCTACACAGTCGGGTTTGTCGTTTAGGTTTGCCGATACTGATAAAATATTTCCACCTCCCAGTAATGTTGACGTTGAGTTGAGTTTAAAAAAGCTGAAGGAAGAGATTGTCAAAACGTATAAAAATCACAATGTTGTTAATAACAATGTATCGGACGATGAACGTCAATTTATCAAGGCGTTACAGAAAAACGATGACGTAGTTATAAAACAAAGTGACAAATGTAAGGGGTTTGTTATCATGGATAAAA
>JAXIVJ010000695.1:62500-85000 GCA_036785665.1 Chirona hameri | reverse complement strand
GTGAATTTACCATCTCTACTATCCACTAGGACGTCTAAAAATGACAACGTTTGTCAATGCTCTTTTTAAAAGTGAAACGTAAGACAGAGTTGTTCTCCAGACTAGCTATCAAGCTTTGTAAATGTTCATTGCTCCGCACTTCTACAAAAAATGTAATCTACATACCTGCAGTAGGTCGAAGGCGCAAGGTTGGTATCATTTAAAGGGATTATACGGGTTTCCGTCCTGAAAGTAAATGCACTCTTTTGCAGTTGTATGAGATTTAAACACGTTTAAGACATATCACAGGGACCTCAATGGTCATTTAGTTCATTATTTCAGCAATTATCAGCGTTAAAACTTGGGCGTTTTTCGAGACTAGTATCAGATAATGAGTACTTGATCGGCACTACTGTCCACCACTTTTATCTTAAGATCAATTTTAGAGTTTTGAATTATCTGAAAGTCCTACACTGGATCACAACATTATTATGCAATTCAAAACTAACGGGACTTTGTATTACTAAACACGGTTCGTTGAGGTTTTGTGTTTTTGTGGGGTTTTTTTCTCTGGCCTTTAGCGTTGATAATTTGGAGGTGGCGTATTCATTTTTTGACATGAAAATTCATGAAAAATATAGAATTTTACGGGAAAACTAGGTAACTGCTGCTGTCGTTGGAGCAAAACAAGTTTATTTTCTCTCAAATATTGCTTATTTTACCGGAAATATGCCATACGTGAGGTGTTTTTATTAGCATAAAAGAGATGACTGGCTCTGCTTCAGCCGGTCCTGCAGAAAATACGCGGTGGCATCACCGCGCACTTTGGAATGTCCTTACGTGCAGAAGAGGTCATTTCCAAAAAAAATGTGGCTACCGTGGGACTTTTACCACCTTTATAAGTACGTTTTACTATGTAACTCAATTATTCTGGGGAAAACCCGTATAATCCCTTTAAAGCTTTGTTCTCAACAAAACACATGTAGAAGTTAGCGAAGAGTGGCCCCAGAGGCGAACTTATTGCCACACCTTCTTTTTGCAAGTACAGTTTTCCATCTGGACCGCGAAATAGAGATTCGGTGGTGCAGGCACGTAACAGTTTCTCTAAGAGCGCTTTAGATAGCTTTAACGGAGGCAGGTTGTTGCTACGTTTATCGTATACATCAAGATCAAGAATGATCTTGATGGTATCCTCGATTGGAACGTTAGTGAAAAGGCTTTCCACGTCGATAGACGCTATGTCGCCCTGTGGCCTCTTAGCCCGCAAGATATCTACAAATTCTTCTACTGATTCTATAGAGTGCTGTGCTGGTATGTACGGTTTTATGAGTGTGTTAAGTCGCTTTGCTAAGTTGTAAGTTGGAGTGTGAATCTGCGATATGATTGACCTTAACAGTGTGCCCGGCTTCTGTGTTTTTACACAGAAGCCAGGACAATACTCACCAGTTATTTTGACAACATGTACGCATAACCAGGACAATACTCACCAGTTATTTTGACAACATGTACACCGCCATTCACCGCATTATAACTGACAATAACTCGATTCACTTTAGCCTTGAGTGCATCAGTAAGGTCTTTTTTGATAGGTTCAAACTTGCTTTCGTCTCCCAGTATGTCCTGCATTTCAGTATGTTAAGTCCAAGGTTTAGGAATTGGTGCTGCGCTTCGGTGAGATGCACAGAAGACATATTGACGTAGCCGTGCAAAGGTCTCCAAGAAACTTTCACGCATATATGGCGGCGATCTCAAACTTCGTGAGAGCAAGCAAGGTTACGTCAATCTGTCTTCTGTGCTTCTCACCGAAGCGCAGCATCAATTCATAAACCTTGGACTTAACTGTCATACTCAATCGCCCACCAATTCGACTGAGAAGAAGGCGGAGTTAGAATTTCTCTACCAAGATGTTCTCAGACTTGAAAAAGATAAGAAAGTTGAAGTTAGTCCGAATTTGCGTAATGAACTCATAGGTGAAGGCGCTAAACTACGGGGAAATTCGTAGAGAGCTAATTGACGGAAGAGCTAAGAGAGGCAGCAAAACAGCTCAGAGAAGATGAAAGAATTGTCACCCGGAAGGCCGATAAGTCTTCTGTTTTCGTCATCCTCGATCGCGATGAGTATTTACATAAAATTCAGAACATACTGGGAGACGAAAGCAAGTTTGCACCTATCAAAGAAGACCCTACTAATGCACTCAAGGCTAAAGTGAATCGTGCTATTGTCAGTGCTAATGCGGTGAATGGCGGTGTACATTTTTTCAAAATAACTGGTGAGTATTCTCCTGGTTATGCATATGGCAATGTAAAAACACAAGCCGGGCAAACCGTTAAGGCCAATCATATCGCAGATTCACACTCAAACTTACAACTTAGCAAAGCGACCTAACACATACGGTGGCGCTCGGCGCGCCTCGGCACCACGGCGAGTTCTCTCACGGTGTAATGTGATACCCGCCCGCCCTGGGTCTGCCGCCCTCACATCAACACCTAACGGCTACCAGGATTCGGCGGGACGGGAGGGCGGGAGGGCACGGGTTTTGTTAGTCCTCGAGTGACCGATGTCATTTTACAGCTTCAAACCAACCCAAGAGACGTTTTATTAGTGGATCGCCGGCTTAATCGCGAACATTTTGAGCATTCATGTGACAACGATGGTCGTTGAAGCCGATTCAGTGGCTGTTAGTTGTATTCTACTGGTCTATATTGCACTGGGCTACAAGTGGAATGATTCAAAACTGTACCAGTCTCTATCGAGCAAGGTGCATTGTGTATTTGAGTATGGGTACGTAAGCCGGTTTTTCTGGGAAATACGCACTGTCTCATTTTGAGCTCTCATTTTGAGCATCCATGTGACGACGGTGGTCATTGGAGCCGATTCAGTGGCTGTTAGTTGTATTCTACTGGTCTATATTGCACTGGCTACAAGTGGCATGATTCAAAACTGTACCAGTCTCTATCGAGCAGAATGCATTGTGTATTTGAGTATAGGTACGTAAGCCGGTTTTTCTGGGAAATACGCAGTCTCATTAACCCTATTTGTAACAGGCTCCTGGCTACCCCTATTTGTAACAGGGGGGGGGGGGGGGGGCGGATTCCGCCCCACCGGAGATCTCGAGATCTACCCGTCCGATTTTCAAAAATGAAACGGTGTTTGGTTCTCCTCAACACGATCTACATTTATAAATAATAACAAAAATATAAATTTAGGATAGGGGGGCAACAGGGGGGCAAAAACTACACATTTTAGTGGTATTTTTGATCCAACATAACTTTCATGTTTATCCTCCGATTTTAACACAACTAATAGGAATCGATAGAGATTGAATCGGAAATTGATATATGACGGTGACGTTTGCAAATTAAAAAATCATAGGCGTGTGCAGGTCACTCAATATGGGGGTGAAGTAAATGCGTAATAAAACCATTTTTTTATGTTGTTTTTTTGATAAATGAAATGGTATGTGATTGAGACATTATAAAAACAGTTATAAATCATATTTTTTGCCATAGGCGGTACCAGGTTAGTGAAAAAGGGGGGTAAAATTGGGGAAAATATTAACCGCAGACAAGTTGCTACCCAGCACTAGAAATATGTTACTGATCATAGATAGTTCCTTTTTGCATGTTGTACTTCATCATAGGCGTATCCAGGATCCAAACTAGGGCGGCGCAAGACCTTTTGATAAGTATATTATCCGCTATTATGATACTAACTAGTCAACAGTGACTATTTCACTTACAACTTCAATTAACATTGCTTACCCCCCTTTTTACCCTACCTGAACTCGCCTATTATCTTATAATCGTTCGTAGAGTAGCCTGTGGTGCGTGTTTCATCCGAAAACTGCAGTATGTTATGTCATTGTACGCCCATGCCTCTTAGTTTCCTTGCAATAATATGACCCCCTTTCTTCCATTCCTGAGCGCGCCTCTGCAAAAAATGACTTTATTCCCTTTTCTGGTCTCATATGTGCATATATTATTATAAGATAAACGTATATTGCGCCGTTATCGCTGGCATATCGTCATCACCATGCCAGTCACCCCCCTTTTCATGTTCCTGAACACGCCCCTGAAACTCTATATGTAATAAATTATGCAAATAATGGAAGCAGAAGCTATCTTTTACATCTTGATAGCTATAAATGCCCCTTACATTGCTCTATTGGCTTCCCGCCAAACATTGAATACTTCCTGGAAACCCCCCTTTTCAAGCCCCTGAAACCGCCTCTGCCATGCAATTTTGTATGATATTTCATTAACATCATCTAATTTGCACTTGTTGCAATCACGGTAAGCCGATGTAACTCCTTCATACTTGATGCAGTTAGGAAGAAACCGTGAAGATCGCATTTCCGTATTTTCGCCAAATGTCGCCTCCGAACCCACCCAAAACTGTGCCCTGGAACCGCCTCTGTTCAAGTTAAGAACTCAAAATTTTGACTCCTAATGCGGAGTTCAATTCTATGAAAAGTCCCAAAATTTCATGGGCCTGCTCCCAGCCGTTCTGGAGATATCTGCGAAAAACATGAGGGGGGGGGGGCGGAATCCGCCCTCCCTGTTACAAATAGGGTTAAAGAGCGCAAAAACGATTGGTGTGAATGTGACATTGTTAGACTATGTTGATGCATTTCTGTTCAAACAGCTTGCTGATCGGTCATGATAACCTGTTGTCAGATTTTCTGTCTTAGTCTTTGTATACATAACACAAATTGTATACATAACACAAATACATACATAACAAATTGTCATGCACCTGTTCGGGCATCAATTAACCACATTTTGCAATGTTTTTTACTTCGGGTCACTTCAGGTCATGTCACCAGGTCGCATTAAGTGACCCCATCTCCCCAAAAAATATCATTCGTGCCCAGGCAACAGTGTTTGTCCCGAGCAGTTTTAAACTCACATAATTGAATTAGGCTTAAGTTCCTACAAATCGCATATCTTGGATTTGTGTATATCTGTGACGTAAGGTCAGGTCGGTTCCGTGACCTCCCCATTATATGTCAATATGAAAATATGCAAATCCCCCCATTCAGAGAATACGCATTACTGCAGACCAATTATTTCAGCATCATGTTTGTATAGCTCATTCTTGATGACCCTAGGCAACTGTTGCTCAGTGACCCCTACAAGGTCATCTTAGGTCAACTGAGGTCAAAACAAAATAAAGTGCTCCTTCACATTGGAAAATAACGTTGAAGAATCGCCCGCCCGGTTCCCGATCCAATAAGGGCGTTGTACTGGTTTGTAGGTACATACATATACTTACCGTATCTAAGCGAGGTCCAAAATCCCTACTCCAGCTGGCAAAACAGCTAAACACCCTGATAATATATACCATATGCTCCATATGTACCGAAAATCTACTCACTAAAATCAACATACCAAGATAAATGCAGACCCAGCTAAAACACGAAGGAAATATACGGGCTCCTACGGTTCCCATGGCCCAGCAGAAGCGAACATTTTTCCCGTCAGCAGGCAAGGCTACCGCCAGCGCGCACAGCCCGGCGCTGCCGGGCGAGCGGCTGAGACCCGCGGGCGGCGGAGCGCCGCCGCGCCCGGCCCGTCAGTGCCGCCGCCGCAGCGGCGCCACTGACACTGTCGGGTTCCACTGTACACCACTCCACAGTGTTCAAGTGCTGTCACTCAACTAGCGTTTCGTCCCACCACCGGCTATGGTGAGACATCTACCGGGCGATATTTTAACCAATAGTTCCCGGAAGGTAGAGGTCCTCGGTGTTCTATTTTTGGAGGTCGCAAGCTTTGGCTGCCACTACTTTGTATGTGGCTGGATACCACGATTTTGGCTGCTGCTAGCTTGGTTCATGACGATGTTCCCTACCCGGGCGAAATTTGGATGTCGCAAGCGTTGGATGGTGCTGTTTTGTATGGTACAAGCATTGAATGCTACAACTTTGAACGCTTCCATATACACCCGACACCGCTTGAGCGCCGTATAGGCCACCTCGTCGGAGCCAAAAAGACTTGATGTGACGTAACTGGCGGCAGAGCGCGCAGCGCACAGCCGGCGCTGACGTTGGCGACGTCCGTGACACGGCTGCCGCCGGCGCATAGACCCGGGGACAGGGGGTGGGGGGACAGAGGGTGCTCTTGCCCCCCCCCAACTTCAGGACGGCCCCCCCAACTTTGGCTAGGCTCAGCTTAACGTTGCGTAAAAGAAGGCTCGATGAGACACCGAAAATATAAGGTTTTCTTCACAAAATTCGTAATTTGCAAGACAGCTTTTCTCTACCTCTGCCTGCCTCGACCGTGGATTTTACCATGTTCGAGCGGGCCTGTTTTAACATGGGCTCTCGGTTCGCACAAAACAGCCCCTGTCATGAGAGGGCCCTCATTAGTTCGGACCTGGCATGCCACATTTTTTCAGGATCGGGCCTGATCAAGACCGGGCCCCTGCCTTACTGCCATGCCAGGAATGTGCCCGTGATACACATAATTCGAAGGAATCAGGTTCGACGCCTGACTGGGTCCCTGATACACGCCTTTGCCAGCACCGGGCCCCTGCCTCGATCGGGCCTGACCAGTGACCAAGACCTGGCCGCTTCCAGGATCCCGGGTCCGGATAAAGAATTTGCAAGGACCGGACCCTGTTGTGACCGGGCCCCATATCACGCCTTTGCCAGCACCGGGCCCCTGCCTCGATCGGGCCTGACCAAGAACGGGCCCGTATAAATAATTTACAAGGACCGGGTCATGTTGTGACGAGTCCCTCGACCTGACCGGGTGCACATATACCCGAGCAGCGTAATTGTGTGGACATGAGAGTTCTTCCGCACAACATGGACACGCATAAACGAGTATCCACCATCGGCACCAAGAACTTTAGGAAAGTGACGACTAGTGTAAACGATCATGACGCGATGACAATTCGAATGATCCTCAGCTAAGAAGGATATCTCTAAAGACATAAGAGTAAGTATTAAGTAATTTCATGGACCCAAGTTGAGAACTCTCCGTAATTGTGGGACAAGTGGGCGGAGCCAAGGTAAAAGTGGGCGGAGCCAAACAATGTCCATGAAATCGTGTGGAATGACACAATTCTGTCATTCGCGGGTTGCGTGGACATTACAACCACGAACGTGATCATTTGCCCTATGCACCAATTTGTATTAATATGTGATAGCTTATCGTTGAAATCATCGGCCTTTGGAGGGGGGGGGGGGGGTGAGCAGCGCCAACCACTAAATCCGCGCCCGATCAGCCAATCAGTATTAATTACGCAAGTCTAGTGCTACGAAGTGAAAATAAGATGGTAAGGTAAGGGGAGTTTGTGGTTGGGGGGGGGGCGTCCCCCTGGCTAACTTCCACACTAACGTTCCGATGGGGACGCGTAAGGCGGTGTTCGAAAGGTCTCAACGAGATGAATCTACGGAATGCTTGAACTTTGGTCTTCAAGGTCACAGGTCAGGTCAAGGTCAGGTCAAAGGTCAAAATCGAGCGTTTTCGCATTTTGGGCTCTCGAGACCACACAATGGACAGCTCTGGGCCCAAACTCAGCCAAAATACTCCCAAGTGTGGCATGATAGTACTATGTGAGTATACGTCTGATACTAAGCACTGATCAAGGTCAAGGTCATGTAACAGAGGTCAACCATGACAACATGAGATAGTCATGCAGGACATGTTTTCAGGCTTCTTTTGAATCTAAATGCAATGTAAATGCTTAATTCCATGTATTTTAGCTATTTTAGGGACACATTGAGGTTTCAGGTCAAGATCAGGCCAGGGAAGGCAACCAAAATCGAAACGTAGTCTTGTGACACATGTTTATGGTGTGGCGTTACCTCAGATCCACAGTGAAAGTGTTTATTTCCATGTATCTGGTCCTTTGAGGTCAACATCAGGTCAAGGTCAGATGGCCACCAAAAGTCGCACAGTGATTGTGACCTATGATAGGCCATAGCTTCCACGAATATAAATATATCGACTCAATATGGTATGTATATACTAGTGGTGCCAATCGGTGCAATCATTTTCGGAATTCCGAATTTGTCCGAAGACCGATTCGGTTTTCGGACGGACATAAGCATATTTCTTTGGACATTTTCGGACATCCAATGCCCAAGGATGGCTTGTCCCGAAAATCCCTCGTTACTTTGTTATTAAAAAAGAATGTGTGCCACAAGTATTTCATTTCGATATCAAACACTTTTTCTGCTTTCGGACAAATTTCGGACAAACAATGATTTTCGGACAGTTTCGGACGGACAGCAGACCATGGTCTTGGACATCGGTCGGACATTGGACAAATATTTTCTGAAACTGGCACCACTAGTATATACATCAGATGTGTCTCTCTCGCATATTTTCTGATTTAATGTTAAAAATGTCGATTTTGTAGACAATTTTCCCAAAAACATTATTGTTTGTAATTTCGGGGTCGAAAAAAATGTAAATCCGAGA
Source organism: Chirona hameri (assembly GCA_036785665.1). Taxonomy (NCBI): domain Eukaryota; kingdom Metazoa; phylum Arthropoda; class Thecostraca; order Balanomorpha; family Balanidae; genus Chirona; species Chirona hameri. The sequence goes on along the minus strand of JAXIVJ010000695.1, from coordinate 76,589 downwards.
TAGCCATCTTGTAGAGCTTGACATGGGCGTCATATCGCCAGAGTAGCTATGGCGCCCTAAAGCCCAAGTCACAACCATTGTAGAGCTTGTCATTTCGCGTCTTTTGCCACTTTTTATTTGCATTTTGCTTCAAAACAGGACTTTTACTTTTCGAATATTTCACAGTTTTCGGCCGAAAATCGCGTGTAGTTACGTCACTAATACCTCATTTTCTCAAAAAGTTCTGGGCCGATTTGCCCTTTTTTGCATACATATGTAACATTTATGTGGGATGAGGTATGCGAAGTTTCATGTCGATATCTTCTTTGTTTTTGAGTTATTAAAAAAGTTCGCCGGGGGGACCCCCCCCCCAGCCAATGGCGGGTTAAATTATACATTTCGGTGTAATTTTCATTTCAGAAGAAAATCGCCTTAACCCTCGTCCGGGTAGGGGAGAGGGTGATTAACCCCCTTCCCTAGTTTTTTGTTTGTTTCGGGCATAATTTGCGTAGTTTTCAACCGATCGCGTTGCAACTTTCAGTACCGTACTTTTGAACAATTTGACACATACCTTAAAAATTTGTGAACTTATAACCCAAATGACCCGTGATCTATGACTTGTTTCTGAAGGTCATGTCAGGCGCAACTGACGTCCCGTAGTATCGATGCGTGTAACTTGTGCAGTTTCCGAGTGTTTGTTGTTCAGGAGCATATGCACAGGTGTTTCCAGGTGACAGTTGTGGTTTCCACTGAGATTGTGACCTCGATTGACCTTTTCAGAGGTCAACCGAGGTCACTGACCTCCGATGACCTCAGATTTATTTATTTCACTTCGTGAGGCACATCCGCTGCATGCAACGGCTATTACATGACTCGAGTCAAAACACGCTATAATTATTGGGCTTGGGTGACGCAACACTCATACTTCATGTAGGTACACATCACAGAACACACAGAACACATCACAACACAATTTATCATAAACGAGTGCAGTGAGTCATAAAACTAAGTATCACGCTCACGCTCCATCAGGTACCCCTTGAGCTCGCGTTTAAAACTAGAGAAATTCAAACAACGCAGCTCAGACGGCAGCTCGTTGTAATCAGCGACAGCCCCGTACAAATAGCGACGCCTCCCAGACTCAGTCCGTATAGAGGGCGTCACAAGCATTCCACTCTGTCGGGTGTCTCTCCCGTGCACACTTTGCCTAGTTATTAAACTTTCGGCAAAGTTGTGTGGTTCAGACGAAGTCAGCATTTTTTTCCGTAACACTAGGTAGCGATACTTATACATGCTGTCTACATGAAGCCAGCCGAGGTCATCAATCACATCGCTCACATGATCGTATTTCCTCCGGCCAGAGACCACTCGCGCAGCGAACCTCACTAGCTTGTGAAGCCGTCTGCGTTGCGTCGCATTGCTAGCGCCATATACGGACAGACAGTACCGAATCGCTGAGAACACCAGACCTTGCACCAGCGTAACCATCACTGACTGGGGGAGACTGTGCCTGCTGTGGCTCAGTCCGCACAAAGTGCCAGTACACCGCCGTACCACGTCATCTGTATGTGTGGCGAAAGTCATGTCACTATCGAACCAGACACCTAGGTTTTTGACAGTGTTTGAGCAGGTGATGGTTGAGCCGGAAAAGGTAATGCTGATTCGGGGAAGGCGCCGAGTCATTTCGCGGGTACCGAGCGCGATGAGCTGCGTCTTTGCCGCGTTAATTTTGAGGCCATTCTTTCCATACCAGTTGGAAAGGACAGACAGACTGTTTTCCATGGATTGGATAATATCATTCAGGTCTTTTGGTGGGCCAGAAACGTACAGTTGGACGTCATCAGCGTAGGTGATGATGCCCGTGGACTCATCAGTATAGAGAGGTAGGTCGTTAGCGTATATGTTGTGCAGTAATGGGCCAAGAGAAGAACCTTGATAGGTGCCAATGGGGTTGAGAAGGGGTCGGGAGAGTGTGCGGCCGCGAGATGTTCCAGTGGTCTGAATCTGCACGCGCTGATAATGATTGGTCAGGTAGCATTGGAACCAGCGCGTGTCTACACCATATAGATCTAGCTTACGCAGCAGTGAGTCGTGTGGGATACAGTCGAAACAGCGAGAGCAGTCCAATAGGCAGAGAAGAGTAATCTCACGCTGGTCCATAGATCGAAAAACATGGTCAGTGAGGGTGAGCAAGGCAGTGTCAGTGGAGTGATTGGTCCTGAAGCCGTGCTGGTTAGGGGAGAACAGGTGGTGTGTAGAGAAATAAGAATACAGCTGTTCGGAAACAACGCGCTCAGTTATTTTTGCTATGGTAGTGAGAATCGAGATTGGCCTGTAACTACTAAACTCATCGGACTTTGCAGCTTTCGGAATGGGATGGACAAGAGTGAGTTTCCATGAGTCAGGCACGGTGTGTGATGTTAGACTAGAGTTGACGATGTGGGTTAGAACGTGGCAAAGCGAGTAAAGACACATTTTAATAAAACGAACACACATGCCATCTGCGCCACAAGCTGAAGAACTATTCATCCTGCCAATGACAAATACCAAACATTCCGGTGTGATAGGCGCAAGCACGAACGAACTCGTTGACACTCGAGGCAAACGGACAGGCAGCTCAGGTTCGTCTACTGCTCTGTCTACTGTTCTGTCTACTGCTCGCGACGTGTTCGTTCCGATCTCAACAAAATACTTATTTAGGGCATCGACATCCACATGTTCAGCAGTGATAGCCGGCTTGCCCGCCTTCTTGGATGCTAACACAGGCTGCACTCCCCTCCACACAGACGCCCGTCCATGCTCCCGGATGTGCCGCTCAATGGCGTCTCGGGTGTCACCACGTATGGCGGCCTGCACGCGTCGATTCAGCTCCCGGTAGATGTCGCGGTCGCCGTCACGCAGTGCCGCTCTCCGCTCCGCCACTAGCTGTTTGGTGGCCTCGGTCACGGGCGGGGCTGTAGGGTTTCGCACTTTGGTCCGTTTCAGAGGTGCCGCTTCGTCCAGTACGGGCCGTGTGACGCTCAGGAAGTACTCCCACTGCTCAGCTGGGTCGGCACTGTGGTACACCGGGCTCCAGTCGATCTCCTGTAGCCGCCGGTTCATCTCGTCAACGTTGATCCTACGCCAGCTACGAGCGGTCACCACGGTCAGTTTAGGACGGAGACCAGCCAGGACGAATGTAGCGCGCGCCAAGTTGTGATCACTGTAGTCACAGTGGAGCGTGCCCTGCCGCTGCACCTCACCATTGCTACATATAACATCGATGGTAGAGCCAGAGCTGCGGAATGTGGGCCCAGTGATGTGATGTGCTGTCGCAGCGCGAAAGCATCCAGAAGCTGGCAGAACCTCTGCTTGGCAGTGGTGTTTGCACCCATGTTGATGTTTACATCGCCGGTGAGGATGACGAGCCCGCTGTGCCGTGTCGTGACCGTCTCCAGCTGCTCTTGAAGATCATCCAGATCGGCTGTGACGTCATTAGCGGTGTGCCGCGGCGGGCGGTAGAACGAGCAGAAATACACCCGCTGATCAGCGGCGCCCACCTGCACCCAGATCGACTCGAGTTTCGAGCCGGGCGCCGATCGGTTAGAGATCGCCACCTCAGCAGCGTGCAGGCCGTTTCGCACCGCCATCGCCACTCCCCCGGACGGCCTCTTCCCGCGGCCGGGCCGGTCCCGCCGAAACAGCTGATAGCCCGGTATGGGAATATTCCGGCTGTCCTGGGACGGCCTCAGCCAGGTTTCATTGACGGAGAAAATGTCCGGTCCGTGGGTGCCCAGGTCGTGACGCAGAGCCAGAATGCTGGGGTTCAGAGAGCGGATGTTCAGGTGCGCCACATAGAGCTGGTCGGCAACGGGATGGATCCTCCATATGCGCCCGCCTCTGGATCCGCGTCTGCGGGTGCGGGTGCCCCGCCTCTCCGCCCTGACTCCGCCACTGCCGTCAGCTGTTGCGCCGTCAGCTGTTGCGGTGACCGGTCTCGGGGTCGCGGCCCTTGCTGCGGCGCGCCGATGCCACGCGTAGGGAGGGGCACGAGTCGGAGTTGCAGCGGCAGTGAGCAGGCTGCTAAACAGCAGAAAAAGCAGAACTTGTCGCAGATCAGGATGCATAACGTGTGTTGTGTTGCGAAACAGCCGAGCTGAGAGAATAAGCACTGCCGGTGAGTTCTCCCCGAGGTCAAGACCCTGTCGTTCTGGTCACACACAGAATCACTCTAATTATCTTTCACTCGGTCCACTCACTCGCCACACATTCTCTCACTCAATCTTCTCACTCAGTTTTCTCACTCGACTTCTCACTCCTCTCGGTGGAAGGTCGCAGTCACACGGTGGGGTGGGCAAGGCAGAGCCACCCGCGCGCGTCCGGCCGCTGGCGCCGCGCACAGGCAACTACACACACAGGCAACAACACAGGCACAGGCAACAACAGATGACTGTTTTGGCTTCTGGCAGTTTCTAGGACATTTCGTGACACTGATTTAAAATATGGGATCCATTTTACATAATTATATGTTCCACTGGGGTCGTTTTCTTTCACAGGTCAACCGAGGTCACTGACCTCAGATGACCTGACATGACCTTTTTGAAATTTGGCAGTTTCTAGGACATTTTGTGACGCTGATTTCAAATTTGGCACCCATTAAGCATAATTATATGCTCATTCACGATTCTAGCTGGATTAAATTCAATTTCTACGCATTTACAATTTGGACGTATTTCTGGGTCATTGACGTGACATCAGAGGTCACCTAATGATCCATGACCTTAAAATCGGGTATGAACGGTTTCATCTCGTCACAATCAACACGCCAGTTTTTTAAGCAAAGCTCTAGCTCAATTAGGGGTGAAACGCCATGGGGTCGTACCCCCCCCCCCCCCCACACCCAGTCACGAAGATATTTTTCCCTACCCGTGCGAGGGTTAACCTTTACCCTACTGAGGGGAGGGTATTTTGACTGCCTTAGTTTTTTTATTTCTGAAATAGCGGTAGCACAACGTCCCAAATTGAGTATAACGTATCTATTGCTTTAGCACCCACTGTAAACAAAGATCTCCGACATCTCTAGTCAGGTCACCTGGGCCTCGTTTCACCAAACGTACCTACTCCGTCGTAGTTTTGGTTCGTAGATCGTTATCTACTCCATGTGGACCTACGATCCTTACCAACCCCCGTTTCACGAAACGCCGTCGTTAGTAACGACGTCGTAACTACGATGGAGTAGGTCGGGCCGGGCGCTGACAAAACTCATGCAACTTATTTTCAAGATGATGCAAATAATCATTGGAATTTTCAGAGAGGAAAATATTTTGTAAAATATTGATGAATTTGTAATATTACTTTATCAATATTATTTATACATTTATTTGTAATTAATCATGTATTTTTTAACATCTTGCCCGCGCTCGATCACATCGCTTTTGCGGCAAATTGGTGATTGTTTGTGTATGTACCCTAGACACTAATTAACTTGCTTTTTCTGACCTTGGTTACTTTGATTCAGAGGCCCTAAACTGTGATATTTTTGACCTGCAGATCGTATCTAAATTGCATTTCCATTTATCAGTGTTTATATTTGTATATTTGCTGTCATGGCTCAAGCATTGGGTGGAGCTTTTCAGAGCAAGTTGGTGGGGCAAAATCACCATATTGGGTGTCTGTTTTACATGGCTGAGGTGAAAAATGTCCATTTTAACACCAGCAAATCTTCGAATTTGACAAAAGTTTGTGGGGCAGAACACATATCAAGATGGTGGGGCCCAGACTAATCAAAGTTGGTGGGGCAGTGCCAGTGGCCCACCATCTGAATAGGAAACTCCACCCGTGGGCTAAAGTCCAGACCCTGAATCGCCAACGAAGATTAGCAAAGCTACCTGTGTTCAAATTCATGTTGGGGGAGAAAGAAGTAAGCAAAGCTTGCAGCATCTACCACTTGTACTGTCCTAGGTCTGCTGAAGTGATTGGCACCATCCCTTGGGTTGGCTTGTGTAAGGCATTCTGCCTATGCTTACTGACGTTGACTTGGGGTTGATTTGAACAATGGTGTTTCCCTTGGCAATCGTCGCTAGCTGGCCCCACCAGCATTCCGCTAGATCTGGCAGCCATGGTTTGGTTGGTTTTGTTATGTTGTTTCATGCTTATTTTTGGTGTCTTAGGTGGCAAATTTTATCAAGCATTGATACAAGGCACATACAGATCTCAGTGGCTGCTCATCCACGGCATTTGCGAGTGTGGTTGTGTGATGCCACCTAAATGTTATATAGTACCAGTTTGACAGTCCAGACTCACTTTAGCGTGCTGCCATCTATGTGGCGCCTTATGTACTCATCAGCTGACAATAGCTTTGCCTGGCCGGGGTCTTGGCGGTTGTATGCATGCTTGTTCGGCATGGCTGGTCACTGGGATATGCAGGCTATCAGGCAGTGTTTTGTCTGGTTACCCTAAGCATGAAATACTGTTAAATATATGTTCAAGCAGATTATTTGTTTGGAAACTATCGACACTCAACACATCATATCATTTAAAGTATGTTATGTATAGTATAATACAGTATGACTGAGTACCAAACAACTATGTACCAATACTACTTATGCACATAGGTATATGAGATCATAGTGTAATGAAGACTGACATAATCTCTGCAATAATGATGAATATGAGCATGATGTATAGGGGGTAGGCTTAAGATAACTTATTTGCATTTCACCTGTTCTTGTCCACAAACCGTCACTCACACTTTTTCATTTATTTCCATAGTCCGAAGATATCGCTCAAATGGGTAGTAATATTCATAAAATAAATAGTTGGGCATTCAAACAAACAATTATGTTGAGATATGATAAGCAGCCAAATTATACATTGTTATTAACCCGCCATTGACGGGGGCGTTTAATGCCCCCCCCCCCCCAACAAAACTTTTGTAATAGCTCAAAAACCCAATAGCGCTATCAATGTGAAACTTTAAGTTCCTTTTCTCATCAGTTTTACATCTTCTGTGCAAACATGAAGCAATTTTGTCTGAAAAAATATTTGAGATATAGCGAATATAGTGATGTCACTACACACGAGTTTGATGACAAATCAGCTAAAATTGAACAGACCGCACAAAGGTCATATTTTGAGAAAAATGCAATCAAAACATCAAAAGGTAACAAATGGGAAGGGCTACAAAATGGCTATCTCAGTTTTAAATTTGGGTTTTTGACCCCACCCCCTGACTGAGACCCGACATGTGACCTCAATGTAAACTTTTGAGTATGCTTTAGATGTGTTTCATTGAGAGCTTTTGAATGCCGCCTTGCACGTCTCGCTGTGATAATTGTTTCATAAGCCCCCCCCCGTCAATGGCGTTCGGCTGAGACCCCAGTCATGGGGGGTTAATTTTTGCTGACAGATGACAGCCAGAATGGACCAGTGTGGTTAAATTTCCCAATTTGCTTGCAAATCACATCTATACCTACAGTATACATAATAGTTCAAAAATGCCTACTTAAAGGGAAATAATGACCTTTTTCCACAAAAATGGAGTTAGCACTTGAAATCGCCAGACGAGACCAAAATATATTGTAAATTCATCACATTTTGCATGAAAACTTTCCTACCGAAAGATATTTCAAGTTAAAGTTGATAAGCGTTCCACACTTTTAACGACCGGTACTTGCAAGTACTTTTGGTCCTCATCAAACTGCGGGCTTTTCCCGTATTGTTTTTTTACGCAATGGAGTGGAAAATATATTGTGCGTTCTGCTTGTTGTGATTATATGCCCGGCGATCTTCTAAAACTAACAGCGATTGGAAAAAGTGGTAATAAAATCGGAAGCTCATCGATGCACATCAACGGCGGCATAGTTGGTTGAGACCCTCAATTTGTGAAAATAAATTCATTTGTTTTCAACATTAGGAGTATTGTATAATTTGTCTGTGGCTGTATATAACACTATGCTTTATATTATTATGAAAAATAATAATTTTTCCCCCAAAAAAACTAACAAACAATAACACAAAACTGACAATTAAATCGGAAGCTCATCGATGCACATCGACGGCGACCTATTTAGCGTCGGCGATTTGTTTGCAAAGCATTGTCATGCTTCTCGGCGCACTTAACCATTGTGGCGAGTTGTTGCTAGTAGCGCTTTCGTTCTCCATGGCAACCAGGCGTGAGCCAATGAAAAGCCAGAACGTATTCCCTTTCTGGCTTTTGATTGGCTGACGCCTGGTTGCCATGGAGAACGAAAGCGCTACTAGCGTGTGTCCGAGCAGCGCTCAGTTTGATCGGAAATGTCACAGAGCCTCCAAAAATGCCGCAATCGATGTGAACAATGGTAGGGAAGGGCGAATTTGTCAATGACCTTCATGAAGTACACAAGGCACTTGTTTTGTATTTTTCCCAAACTTACAACTTCGAATTTGGGAATAATTTTATTTAATTCTTAAATTTAAATAAAATAATTTTAAAACCATAGCGGTAGCCTAAGAAATTGTTGCTAACAAAATCAAAAGGTCATTATTTCCCTTTAACTATTAACTATTCATCACTTTATTGGTATTCCTTGCAGGAAGGTTCAAATGATTATGGCACAACATTTATTCATTAGTCATGTACTTGGTTTAAGGTTTTGGAGTAATGTCCAACACTAATCCATGCTTTTGTCCAGTTCATCTAAGTTCCCAAATATATGCAGAAAACTGGGTAAGGAATATCTTTAAGCTGTGCGACTTTCAAGGATGAAATCAATTCGGCAAAACTATTGAATTATTATTTCTTTTATTGACAAAATAGGCCTATTTGACCTGGGTCGGGTTCCGCTACCGCTACTGTGTATTCTTTCATTTTCAGCATCTTGCAGTGATCATGATACTTGTCATCGAAAGCTTTGCTAATACCTGAATATAAAACAATGTTTGAAGCCACCTCAACTGAATAGGATCCTACATTCCTGGCCTATAACTTGCAAAGAACAGTTAAATGTGCATATCGCCAACAATTATCACCTGTTTAAACTTGCCCCCCCCCCCGTGGCCGTGTTTTGCTTCAACTGGTGGGGGGCAGGAGCTGTGACTGCGGGGGTTTGCCCCCGCAGTTTGCCCCCCCCCCCCCATCATGTTAGACGAGTCCCTGCAAATATGCCAGAACAAGTGTAGGGTGTATGTGTGAAGGTGTGAAGGCAATGGTGTTAACAGGTGGTAGCTGTGGGAGCAGGCCTTCTTGCATTTGAGTCCAGTAGTTCTGTATGCGGTCTGTCAGTTCCACATTCCACAATCATTAAAAACACAGTCTTGCAAACAATTTGGATATTTATTTAGGTTGGTCAGCATTCAGAAAACCATTCCGCTAACTAGCCTATTTCATTATTGTTTCACCTTGTTCCATTGAAATACAATCAACTCAGAATGAGTTGACAATTGCCCACACAAGAGCCCAGTTTTGATTTTAAGTTGTAATGTACATTTAAGACAAATTATCGTGGATGCAGATATTTGCAATGCTTTTACATTGTAATGCTAGAACACTAACCACCCCCTCTACATTGTGAGTCTTGAGCAGGACAGTCAGCAGCAGTGCACAGGTAAGATCAATGCCAATGAGAAAATGTGGCAGGCACTGACGTGTTACTGGCATGCAACAGAATTGTGACTATCACACCTGTCCTGCAGCCTTACAGCTAGAATCAGCAGACGTAGAAGACATAATAGTTGTCAGCATGCAACAATATCAAGACTTAATGTACATCACAGCTGTTCCACAGCCTCAAAACTGAACTGAGATTTTGTGGAATTCACCAATAGTCAATTATTGATGTGTAGCATAATAAGGAATTTTAGCATTACAACCATTCCGGATTCAGACAATGCATAACACATTGGCTATTTATCAGTTATATGTTGATGTAGTCACTAGTCTTGATGAGCCAGGATGAGTTGAACCATGTTGGCTGTGTTGATTGAACACATCACTCTGCGAAAGAAATATGCCTAGTCAAAACCTAAGCCAATTAAATAAAGTTGTCCATTTTGAGGATAAGTAGCTAGGAAATATGGATATGAGGAAAATGTGCAAAACCGAATTAATATTCCTTGTAACTACTTGGTTTATCACAGTACCTACAAGCATACAAAGCAACATTGATAATTAATATTGTGAGGCAAATCAATATAATTGGCTCTAATATCAATTATATATTGAAATGTAAACATGAATGATGAATGATGAATACAATTTAAAACAAATAAGGCAAACTACCAGAGTAAGAATATAAAAAAACATGACTACCTAGTACCTATAAACTAAATAACCACCAAAGTGTTGATCAGTGCTGTTTCATACAAACAGCGGCCATTCACCTGTCACTGAATTTATGTTCCAGTTGCTTGTGAACAAAACAAAAATCAACACAACTTTGACGAATATGAGCTTACCGAAAATACTCCGAAGAGTTGTACGAAAAACTGCGGACTTTATAGACTCTCGCGTCTTCCAATGGCGTCTTGTCGCTCCTCATCCATAGGATGTGGACTCAACTTCGCTCAGCTCAACTGCACTTCTCTCCCTACCCAGATTCGCCCAAATGATATTCAATTCACCAACTATACTCTCTGTCAAAGTTCACAATCTGTGCCAAAACCAAGGCCGTAACTCCACAATTTGCTGCGTTGTTTATTTTCTACGACCGTCGTCAAACATCAAGGATCTCGAAAAATAATGGAGTAGCTAACCCCATTTTTGGCGTTATCAACTCCATTTCGCGTCGTTAAAAAGTGGCGTTACTCCACATGCGCCGCGTCGTTATCAACCCCTTTTGTGAAACGGAGTTTCGTAGGTAACGCCATTTTTTTGGAGTAGCTAACCCCATTTTTGGGGTAACCAACTCCATTTTTGGAGTAGGTGCGTTTTATGAAACGAGGCCCAGGTGACCTCCATCGACTTGAACTCCAAATTGTGGTTAAACAAGTGAACAACTTAACACTGACGCCGTGCAAAGCACACCAGGCTACATGGTATTCTATCCGGTCATCGACGGCCGATTTTAGCGGTCGGAGCATGATCAAAGTGAAAAAAACAACAACAACAGTGTTACCTTATGTCATAACTCACATGTGTAAAATGTATTTTACTGTTTCGTGTGTTCGTGTGTATGGTGTATGGACTTGTGTTATGGTTTATTGAACTCCCCTTCGGCTCGTTCCTATAGGAACGTTCCGTTCCTATAGGAACTCCATTGAGTTTATAAACTCAATGGAGTGTGTCTACTGTTTTGAATTCCTAAAAATGCCTTTTAATATGGCAATTAGCTATTTGTTTGATGGAGGAATACGATGGAATTCAAATCTGCAGCCCATGTGGCTTGATTTTCACTTCTACGTTTTGTTTTTGTTTCGATATTTACTAGAACGAATACTGCAGTATTTTAGCAAGACGATGATTGTGTAATCGGCAATTTTAAAACAATAGGCGATTATATCATAACTTATAACCGCCATAGCTTGGAAAATAGACAAGTTTTGCACAGCGTGTTCTTGCCACTGTGAAGTTTTATCATTCGTAACTTTCGTAGATGTAGATTGATTATACGTACAAACTACAAAATGGCCATATTACTTGGCGAGTAGAGGGACAGAGTCGGACATCTGCAGAGTTCTGCTGCTGCTATCAGTGCTCACGAGCTGCATTGTTAAAATGCTATTGGCTGACGCTAACGATACGCTGGCAAATTCGTATCGATATTCGTATCAATGTTATCAATACATCTAGTGGTGGAAGCCCTCTGAGGGAATCCAATAACTTTGGTCTTCCAGACCAATCCTGGAGGATACCTAAGCAACTAGTTATTCAAGGAAATGCATGTATGGTTGAATTCAGAAGAAAAAAATGTGCTCTTTAGTCCCGTGTCAATAACTCCACATGACCCATGTCAGCAGACGCACTCCCTTTAATGTCACTCGTATGTACTTTAAGTTTGCGGTCGTGCACATTACGGTGTTACACAGCGCGGTTTAAAACTTACAGGGTTTTGTTTTGTGCCTACAATTTTGCTGTCTCGATTTTATATCGATTACCTAAGCGGGACAGGCCATGTTCCTGGTCTCGGTCATTTAACCCTCGCCCTACGGGAGCTTTTTTCACCTTCGCCCTACGGGGGGGGGGGCCTGACAGGCCCCCCTGTTAACTTCCAAACCAAGCAACTTAGAACAATGCGGTAAGAACCAGCATGTTGCCTGTCATGAGAGGAATCGAACAGTATGCGATTTTTAGGTTTCAGATGAACGGATGACCTTCCAGGTCAAGTGAATGACCTCGGATTTACCACGTCCAGAACAGCGATTTTGCTCTTCAGAAAACCTCAAAATTAGAAATTGACAAATGTAAATAAAAAGGCATGTTCATAGACCAGTTTTGGCTCAGAGATACAGAAAAGGCAATTATTTGTTCGTATCTTGTCAAAAAAAGTCAAAAAAGTTATTTTTACAAATGACGTCATCAGTTTCTTACACTTAGGGAGCCATCACTCAGTCAGAAATGAAGATATTGCTTTGAAATTTGGTATGAGTATTTTCCATACTCAGTTCTCTCACATATATTCCGGTTTTTCTAAAATCTTTGAAAATTTTGATTTTGTGGGGACTTGAAAAAAACGTGTTTTTTTTATTTTAGGGGTCAAAAACTCAAAATTTTGAAAATCTGAGATTGCCATTTGAAAGAAAATGACATTTTGTATCTTTGGTGAATTGCGTTTGCAATTTGATTTAAAACTCTATTTTGTACGATTTTTCAAATATTTCTATTTTTTACCAACATGACGTCATCAAAACGTCATTATTTCCCAAATTTCTCAACCAATTTCAAATGAATTTTTACAGCCTACGTATAATTGCTGTAAACTCAGCTACCGAAAATTTCAGCAAGATAAGATACAACGGCAAGATAAGATAAGATGATTTTGCAAGCATTTTCAGCAATACAGCAAGAGATACAACGCATGCGTAAAAAGTTATTCAAGAAAAACCTCAGGAGGCCTGGTAGGACGAAGGTTAATCCACCACAGTGCTGTAACGTACATTCAGCAATTCAACGCTGTGCAATCAATGCAAAGCTCAACGCTGCCCCCCCCCCCCCCCCAACGCTGTTATGCGCCAGTGCATGCGCGCAGTGTTCCGACATTCTGAGGGGGTGTCGAATGTCAGATTTGTGAACGCCCACCAGAAGAGGAAATAAATCAAATACAACAAAATGTATTGAAAATGTGAAAGGTTCCGACACAAACACATTTCTATTCGAAACGACCCAGGACCACAAATACGTCACGCGCCGCCGCCGCCGCCGTCCGTCCCCGTTACTCCAGGTACTGGATGAGATCTGCAATGACACAATTACATATTTGTTAGCAAAACATCAAGTTAGTTAATCATCGTTGTAAATAGAACTAGGTTACATTTGTGTATTTCAAATCCTGCAAATTTCATAAGAATGGTAAATGTACTGTAAGACAGGGTGGTCGATACTGTTAGATAAGGTAATTGATTGTTAAGGATCTCACGCCAATCTGTAAATATCAAAATATCGCTGGATCCGACTAATGGAAGCATGGATTAAATATTAACACGCGCAGTGGATAAGGGTGTGGGTGTGTGGGAGGGGGGGGGGGGGGGTCAACCACCCCTCTTGAGAGTGGGGGTCGGGGAGACCGCCTCCCGTCGGCGACGCCCCTGCATGTTACGGATTAAATTTCCTTCGTTTTCCTTTTGGGAGCAGCTGTGTGTCGAAGGGAAAACGAAGGAAATTTAATCCGTAACTGACTGAGCCCAAAAAGTGTCTGTCAGCCAATCAGCGGCGGCAGCCAATCAGCCTAGACCTCATTTTGCAAACTATAAAACAAATTGCTTAAAAACGGCTAAGTTTTGGGGAAAATGACCTGAGTATTTTTGACATTTCAATAACGGCCAATGCACACCCACACCCACACCCACACCCCCGCACACCCGCACACCCGCACACCCGCACACCCGCACACCCGCACACCCGCGCACCCGCGCACCCGCGCACCCGCGCACCCGCGCACCCGCGCACCCGCGCACCCGCGCACCCGCGCACCCGCGCACCCGCGCACCCGCGCACCCG